>JARDWI010000148.1:0-179999 GCA_029378325.1 Elaeagnus macrophylla
CATGAATGACATGGAACCCACTGATGTAATTCTAGAAATTAAGATATAAAGGATATCAAGTGATCTCATTCTTAGTCAATGTCATTATGTTCACAAAATACTTGAGAGGTTCAACAATGGTAATTCTAGTATTATTAGAACATCAATAGATGTTAATTTGCACTTATCCAAGAATAGAAGTGAGAGTGTATTTCAACTTGAATATTCTAGAGTGATAAGAAGTATTATGTACTTGATGAGTTGTACAAGACCAGACATAGCTTATGCTGTAAATAAACTAAGTAACCAACAATCCAGGTTTTGATCTCTGGAAAGGTATTACTAGATTACTTAAATAATTGAGATACACACGTAGCAATAACTATACTATACAAGATATCTAGCTGTATTAGAAAGATACAATGATGCTAACTGGATATTTGATATGAAAGATTCTAAGTCTACTAGTGGATATGTGTTTACACTGGATGGTGCAGCTGTTTCATGGAAATCTTTTAAATAGATTTGCATAGCTAGATCCATGATGGAATCTGAATTCATTGTTTTGGATAAATGTGGTGAAGATGTCAAATGGCTGTACAATTTCTTAGAGGATATTCCAAAGTGGCCAAAGCATGTGCCTGTAATTTGCATCCATTATGATAGTCAATCTACAATTGGCAGGGCATAGGACAATATGTATAATGGTAAGTCTCGACATATACGTCATAGACATAATAAAATTAGACAACTTCTCTTAACTGGGGTTATTTCTGTTGACTATGTGAAGTCAAAAGATAACATTGTGGATTCGCTAACCAAAGGGTTAAATCGAGAGTTAGTTATTAAGTCATTGAGAGAAATGAGACTGAAGCCCATTAAAGAATAAGGATTTGCAAAGGAAACCCAACCTAGTTGACTAGAGATCCCAAGATCTAGGTTCAATAGGACAACCTAGTTTGTAAAGACTTAGTGAGATCACTGTAGGGATTTACCCTTAAGTCCATTCCTATGATGAAATACAGTGATACCCATAAGTAGAGGTTAAACTAAGGCTTTTAATGATTCCTATGAAGAGAATATCGAGCGGAGTATTGTCGGTTACTCGTTGCGATTACTTATATAGTTAAAAGATCACCTATGTGAGAGAGAAGTGAGGCTGCTTCAAAAGGGAATTGCGTAGGACTCAATTCTTTAGAAACTCTCACAGAACTAGGCGTATGTTCTTGGCCAAAACAAACACAACAATGAGAGCTGAATTCGATCAAGAAAGATTCTTGTGTGAAGTATGTCATCGCTTACATAAATGGAAGAACAGTTCAAGGACATCATGTCTACTAGTAAGCTAGTAAGGTAAATATACTCTCAAAAGGGAAGGTTCAAATGGTAATACCTACCTATCCTATGCAAGTTTTGAATCGTTGAACTCTATCTCCATGTCAAAATTGATTTGAAATCTTCGTCAATTTTCATTCATGTGAGGGATTGTTGGAAAAATTTTGAGAAGGAAGAAACGGTACAAAATGGAAAATGACACTTTATTCGTTTTGCTTTTAATTCATTTCCGTTTTTTGTTTTTCCCGTTTGAGCTATTTGCTTTTAATTCCTTGCTAGTTGTGAGATCTAACTATCTATATATAGGTGAGTAACTGATGAACACATTTTTGACCTATATTTTGTTATGTTTTTAAGCATTCATTTTATGTTTTATTTTATTATTTTCTTGTTTTGGAAGGTATTTATGTGTTTTGTAGGTTTTTGGACTCTTGAAGAATATTGGATTGAAATGACACAAAAAGAGAGAAAATGGAGTAACAAAAGCCAGAAAATGTAAGGCTTACATAAGGAGTCAAACACTATGTAAGGGTTACATACAAGACAAAAGGAACGCGCGCCTAGGCATGAAAAACCTGCGCCTAGGCGAGGAGGTTTCTGTTTTTTTTACTCTGGAGCCAAAATAGAACTCGCGCCGAGGCATGAAAAAGCTGCGCCGAGGCGAGCGTGCAAAAAACTGCCCAGAAACCCTAAAACGCGTATTTCACTTCATTCCTCCTATAAATACCACATTATACCTCTCCCAAACATAAGTTTTCACACTCATCTTCCTCCCCACCTTAGCTGCTACTGCAGCAAGGGTTTTTCACCCAAATTCCACCCAAAATCATGAGAAGACAATCCATTGTTGAAGCTACTCCAAGGATTTGAGAAAGAGGATCAATCAAGTTCAAGGATTTGGAGCTAGAGGATTCATTGGGGTATTTTTATTGTAATATCTTTTTCTTCTCTGATTTTGTGGTTTGCCTCCATGACTAAATTGATTGACACCAATTTAGTTATGGTTGGCTAATTTATGTATTTGGGATATTAGTCTTGCTTCCAATGATTGGAATAACAATTTTGTAATTTAATTATATATGATTGGATTTATTTCTTGTTCATGTTCTTATTATTTTCTGATTGTGAATTAATGGTGGACCAAACCTTAGTTTGTAATTAGAAAGAATATTTTAGAATTAAGCATTAGAAACGCCATCTTTGCTTAATTGTGCATTATGAACAAGAGCCTAAATTGATTGCATTGATTTGTGTTAGTTTAGGTGGTTATAACTATTTCCTTGAGCTAATTCCAATTAGTTAATTAACGGTCCGGATCAAAGAAGTTAATTAGTTGATTGTAGTGAAAATTGCCATTGATTTGGGATTTTCTAGATTTAGCGGAAAAATCATTAAATCCAACTTTTAATTGAATGTTTAATTTGTTTTTGCCATGAATAGATAGCGAACTAAAATTCCCATTTACATCCATCATCCCCACTTTGGTTGTGATTACTTTTATTTTTATTTTATTTTAGTTTTTAATTTAATTCCGAATTTACAATCTGTTCTTCAACCGACAATTGTTAGAATGTTTAGGATTGTTTGTTCGACTGAATAAGAAAATAAATAACGTTTTAAAACCACCGCAATTCCTTGAGAGACGATCTTGGGAGTATACTTATCACTTATTACAAGTGATTCGTGCACTTGCGAGATTTTTATAAAATACAAAATTTGACTATCAAGTTTTTGTGCATCAAGTTTTTGGCGCCGTTGCCGGGGAATTGGCGTTTTAAAGTGTTTATTTATTTTTTTTGTTTAGTTTGTTTTTCGTATTTCTTTATTTTTGTGATTTCTTTTTATTTTTGTGATTTTGTTAATTTTTGTGTTTTGTTTTATTATTTTTTAGTTTGTTAGTTATTTTTATTTGTTTAGGTCATTTGTTTTAGTTGTTTGTTTTATTTTATTTCTTTTGTTATTTATTTTCTTTTTTCTGGATATATATTGTGGTGCTTTGATTTCTTTGTTGTTTTTGTTAGTATATGAAAGGTACCGTTCATAGACTACATCAACATATTCAAAAGAGCACTTAATCAAGCTGGATACTGATATCCAAGAGCTAGCAAATATGGAGGTATGTGGTATTTGTGGTTTACGTGGACATGATGCTAATGTTTGCGCTTTTACAGGTGATTTCTATACCTCTACCAACCGAGATATCAATCTTAATGAGGAATGTCACCCACCTTGGAATGATCACCCACCTTGGAGTGATTCCTATCCTTATATTCTTGAGTTGAAAAATCACCAAAATTTTTATTGGGAAGCAAACACTAACACACCCTATGCCTCATACCCATATTTCAATCCTTATGACCTATCCATTCACCCTAAGAAACCAACCTTGGAAGAGACCTTGAATACTTTTATTCAAGTTAGCATAGAAAACCAAGAGAAAGGTAATCAAAGGATGGATTTCTTAGAGGATTCTATGATAAGGATTGAAATGCAAATTGGGCAACTAGCGGAACAACTTCTACCACAAGAAGAGTTGCCCAATCAAGATCAGCAAGTAAAGGATGACATAATCCTTCAAAGTGGTAAGGTTTTTAATGATATTTATTTTCCTGAATTTTTTGATGATTTACCACTTTGTGCAGAAAATATAGATGGGGAGCAAGCAATTCTCCAAGAAGGTCAAGTTGCGGATCATCACATTCTACAACCTTCCAAGGAGATCGAGGAGGAATCATCTTCACCTCCTTTTTCTAAGACTTGTACGTCCCCAAATCCTTTTCCCTACCACTTCTACCAGAACGTGTGTGCTGTGCTTCATAGGAAACAACTACCGAGATGGAAGGATACGCTTAATGACATACTAGCTCGAAAAATCGACATCACACACTTCAAGATTTTTGATGATGGTGGATAGGAGTGGATTAGCAACGTCTTGCTAAGACATTAAAGAAAGCACTTGGTGGGAGGCAACCCACTATTTTAGGTAATATTTTTCTTTTTCTTTTAGTTTAGTTAATTTTCTATTTGTTCCCTTTAAATGCTTTTCTGAACATGTGCGTAGTTGAAAACCTTGAGGATAATGTTTAGTTTAGGTTTGGGGGTGCATTTTGCATTTTTGGTTGGTAACAACACTTTCATGCTTTGGTAAATTTTTGATGAATAACTAGTCTTTGTGCATTGTTTATCTGATTTTTAAAATATTTAAGATTTGTTATAAAGATTGGTTTTAATTTGCAATCTGTGTTTCATGCTTTTGATGTTGAAACTGAGATGAACCCCAATCCTGTGTTTAGGAATTGAATAGTGAAAACTACCTTGTGAGAATATTATTGAGCCTTAACGTTTTATTCTGAGAGATAAATATTTTTCTACTCTTTTAAACACCTTTCATACCATTTTAAATTGTTAGATGATCTCTATAGGTTTTTGCATTAAGTGATAGGATTTTAAACATGTAATGAAGAATTATGTGCTTAATTGAATTGCTTAGTTTAAATCACTTAAGTAAAGTTTGAAGTATTTGCCTATTTCATTCGTTTTTTACTTTAAAAAAATATATATATGGGAATTCCTATACCCGATACAAGAAGAGCTAAGAAGTAGCCATTCACAAATGACATATGTATATGGGTCTAAGAAAAAAAAAAGAGTTTATCATGACCCTAAGTTTTTCAAGTATAGATGGTTAATACAAAAAAAAAAAAAAAAAAAACAGAGAGAGAAATAGGAAATAAATTCCCTTAAAGTCAAAACATTTTCATTCTAGGGCACACTTGAAATTTTTGCTTGAGGATTTTAATTACTGCATGAGATTAGTAATGTGATTTCTTCATAAATCCTATCATTTGATTCCTTTCATGAGATCGATGTTATGCACTTTTGAGCCTTTCTTGTTTAATCATATGCGAACCTATTAGCTCGTTTCTTTACATAACTTCTATTCGCATATACATTGATGAGTGCTTGAACCCGTAGGATCGGTGTGATTTAGAGAGTAATTCTTGTGAGGATTAGAGTTGAAACGAATTCACATTCTTGACACTAGGTTTGGGGGAGTCAATGTTGATACATTTTTAGTATTGGGATTTAGATTTGTAAAGCAAGATTGATCTAAATGGTGAACCTTGATGTGTTAAAATGTTCGATAAATTTGTGTATAAAGTTTTGGTTATGAATTGGAAAGAAACTAAAGCATGACAAGTTTTGTTAACTTCAATTTTAGTTTTGTTATTTGTCGTTTTAGTTTTTCTTTTAGTTGGATGTTTGTGGGAATCATCACTGAAAACCCTCACGAGACTTTAACTTGTCCTTTAGGGCAACCTAAGGGTTTAAAGGCTTGTTGCATATGCTAAATGCAACCGTGACAATCTACGGAAGTGATTTAGGTTAGTATAGTTTAATTTTAGTTTTGCTAGAGGACTAGCAAAATGTAGGTTTGGGGGTATTTGATGAACACATTTTTGACCTATATTTTGTTATGTTTTTAAGCATTCATTTTATGTTTTATTTTATCATTTTCTTGTTTTGGAAGGTATTTATGTGTTTTGTAGGTTTTTGGACTCTTGAAGAATATTGGATTGAAATGACACAAAAAGAGAGAAAATGGAGTAACAAAAGCCAGAAAATGTAAGGCTTACATAAGGAGTCAAACACTATGTAAGGGTTACATACAAGACAAAAGGAACGCGCGCCTAGGCATGAAAAACCTGCGCCTAGGCGAGGAGGTTTCTGTTTTTTTTACTCTGGAGCCAAAATAGAACGCGCGCCGAGGCATGAAAAAGTTGCGCCGAGGCGAGCGTGCAAAAAACTGCCCAGAAACCCTAAAACGCGTATTTCACTTCATTCCTCCTATAAATACCACATTATACCTCTCCCAAACATAAGTTTTCACACTCATCTTCCTCCCCACCTTAGCTGCTACTGCAGCAAGGGTTTTTCACCCAAATTCCACCCAAAATCATGAGAAGACAATCCATTGTTGAAACTACTCCAAGGATTTGAGAAAGAGGATCAATCAAGTTCAAGGATTTGGAGCTAGAGGATTCATTGGGGTATTTTTATTGTAATATCTTTTTCTTCTCTGATTTTGTGGTTTGCCTCCATGACTAAATTGATTGACACCAATTTAGTTATGGTTGGCTAATTTATGTATTTGGGATATTAGTCTTGCTTCCAATGATTGGAATAACAATTTTGTAATTTAATTATATATGATTGGATTTATTTCTTGTTCATGTTCTTATTATTTTCTGATTGTGAATTAATGGTAGACCAAACCTTAGTTTGTAATTAGAAAGAATATTTTAGAATTAAGCATTAGAAACGCCATCTTTGCTTAATGGTGCATTATGAACAAGAGCCTAAATTGATTGCATTGATTTGTGTTAGTTTAGGTGGTTATAACTATTTCCTTGAGCTAATTCCAATTAGTTAATTAACGGTCCGGATCAAAGAAGTTAATTAGTTGATTGTAGTGAAAATTGCCATTGATTTGGGATTTTCTAGGTTTAGCGGAAAAATCATTAAATCCAACTTTTAATTGAATGTTTAATTTGTTTTTGCCATGAATAGATAGCGAACTAAAATTCCCATTTACATCCATCATCCCCACTTTGGTTGTGATTACTTTTATTTTTATTTTATTTTAGTTTTTAATTTAATTCCGAATTTACAATCTGTTCTTCAACCGACAATTGTTAAAATGTTTAGGATTGTTTGTTCGACTGAATAAGAAAATAAATAACGTTTTAAAACCACCGCAATTCCTTGAGAGACGATCTTGGGAGTATACTTATCACTTATT
This sequence comes from Elaeagnus macrophylla, assembly GCA_029378325.1. Lineage (NCBI taxonomy): Eukaryota > Viridiplantae > Streptophyta > Magnoliopsida > Rosales > Elaeagnaceae > Elaeagnus > Elaeagnus macrophylla. Next base: position 7,118 of record JARDWI010000148.1, read on the forward strand.
ACAAGTGATTCGTGCACTTGCGAGCTTTTTATAAAATACAAAATTTGACTATCAAGTTTTTGTGCATCAGTAGCCTCACTTGAAAAACACACAGCAAAAAAGAAAAAATAATTGTAAAGATTTGGTACCAATTTTCATATTCTAGAGTTAGGTTCATTTTTGTAGAGTTCAGATACTTAAAGGTTCATTGGATAGCAAACTGTGATGTAAGTTTGTTACTAGTAGATCGTTTTATCTTGCGAAATAAGTTTCTAAAGTGCTCAAATACTCACAGTGATAAAAAAAAGTATCTTAATGATACCGTGTGTTACACGGGACTCGATCATTTCTAAACTTTATTTCTTTTTATGTTATTTAAATTGTGAATTATAAATTATATGTATTTTATTTTTGTAATTCTAATTTAAATAAATGTAATTTTTATTACTAAATTGTTTGTCCATTTTAATTTTCTTACAAAGTTAACTAAGATGTCAAAAATAGGAAGTACTACTGAAGGGGTTAGAAATCAAAGAAAACTCATCATAAATTAATCTTGTTCCATGTCTCGTTAGTTTGTTACTATTACTCAATTAGCAAAGGTTCCTTTAGCGTTAATCACCTTTCTTCTAATGACTATGTCCCCTTTTTTAGCCAAATTTGGGGTAGTTTTATTCATTAAATTGTAGAAACTTTACACACATTTTGGTTTAGAGCATGTAGCAGCTATGGAAGCACTTCTTTTAACCAGTTTTCAAAGCAAGTGTACTTAAGAACATAACGAGCAAGATAATGTGCTTGATTAATGTTTTTAAGACAGTACGTAATACGTATGGGGAAAAAAAGAGCTCGAGAGGCAAGTGATTGAAAAAAAAAATAAGTAGAGGATAAAATAAATAAAAAATAAAAAGGTCATACTTTCAAGTAGGGGTGTCAATTCGTGCGAGCTGGGCTAGTTCGAGTTGGCCCAAACTAGCCCAGCCCAAATTGATTCAATCCTAGCTCAATTCAAATTTAATTCGAGCTAGCAAATGTGAGCTCGAACCCAAACCAAACATAAACGAGCTGGCTCAAACTGGCCCAAATTAGTTCGAATTGTTAATTATATATATATATTTTAGTTAATATGACTTTTTTTTATTAAAAAAATATGTTTAATAATTAAAACTCAAACAAAATTACATAAAACAATAAAATATACATACATACATACATATATATATATATATATATATATATATATATATATATATATATATATATATATATATATATATATATATATAATAATAAATTAATTATTAAAGCAAAAAGTCAATTACTAAATTAATTAGGCAATGAGTAAATGCATTAAACCCTACTCATGTAAAAGTTAAAAATCGTCATGCTCTTATGAAAACTCATATTTAGAATAAAGAGTTCTCAAATTCAAATCAAATTTCTTATAGCTATTAAACAAAATAAATAGAGATAAGTAGATTAAATAAACATACTTATTAAAAATTGAACAGTTTAAGTAAATTAAAATGTTACACGATAACATAACTTTTTTATATACACAAGAATAAAACTTTGACTATTATATAATATATAAGTCTCAAGACAATAAACAAGTGGAAAAGAGAATAGCATAACACAAGTATTAATTTAAAAATAGAAACTTCATAATACTAATTTAAATTAAATATAAATATTATTTTTTTTGTTTAAAGAGTTAGGTAGATTTAAATGCTAAATGAATTAACATCAAAGAATGTAGCATAATATTGTGACAAAATGAATAAATTATAACTATTTATTCATTATCAGCTTATTTTTCAAAACAAGAAAGAAAAATAACTAATATATTATAAAAGAGAAATACTGAAATACATGAAAGATTATTTTAATTTTAATATAGTATTTTTTTATTTAAAATTTAATTTAATTTAATTTTAGTTCGGGTTAATGGGCTGGCCCTAACCCAGCTCAAATTTATTCGTGTTATTCGAGCTGGGCTGAAACAAGCCCAAATTAAATTTGATTCGTATTTTTCGATTCGGGTTCGATTCGGTCAATCGAGCTATAGCACAAATTGCTACCCCTACTTTCAAGTGTAGGATTTACCTACAAAAAAAAAGTGTACGTTTTATTGTCATCACCACTAGTATTAAAAGGAAAAAAAATTATAACCCTAATGCTTTTCATCCCACTAAATTCTAAACTTTATTTTTTTTAATAGCTACACTATTCATATAATGTGGGTTCGATCCCCAGACATTCTACATATTTAAGTGGGCTACTATCATTGAGTTACAAGTTAATTGGCCATTAAATTCCTAATTAAAAATAAAATAAATACGTTATTAATTGTATGAGACTCACTTAATTTATTAGCTAGATTCACGCATGACAACCAATATAAAATAGGTTTAATTACATAGTACAAGTCTTAGATGAAATTTCATTTTTACCTCCTTCATGTGGTGCAAATATGCTTTTAATATAACATAAAAATATATGTTTCTAGCAAGTTCAAAATGTGGAGCATGTATATTTTTTGTAAAGTGGAAAACAAGTTCTTTTTTAGGGGTTAAAAGTGACACTATATTAATAACTATGTCAAACAAAAACCAAAATGTATAAAATACATGTATTATTGTAAGGGTGTCTTTCTCTGCTGTAAGGATTACAAAATTGATTGTTAGGGGATTGGAACTGTGCTAGTTTATGTGGATGTTAGTGTCAACATTTGAGGAAGAACCACATTAAAAGCTCTTGTGATTTTTCTTCTTTACTTTGGGATTTATCATTTTCTTGATCATCAATTATTAATATTGCGAAGTTAGTGAGTAAGGTGTTGACTAGGTGAGAAACCAAGTGATTGTTATAACAATTAATGGTATCAAAGCCATTTTAAGAGGAACAGTCCTATAAGGAAGGGAAGGAATTTTGACTCAGATGAAAATAGGAGTACTACAAATGTAAACTTAGTTGCAAAGTGATATAAAAGTTCTGATGTGTTAGTAGTCAATATTGGAAAATGTGAGAATGTATGGGTATTCAACTTAGGTTGCACGCTAGAGAGTTTTGACATTGTCTATTGAGGTAGTCAAGGCACTTCCATGGCCAAGTAGCGTTTTACCTTGTAGATTGTAGATTCCATGCCGTCTTATTCCTTTCATAACAAGAAACTATCCCATTAGCACCTTCATGGCATGTTGCTTCAACTTGATTGAGTAATCTGCAACATCCAAAGACCTTAAAGAAATCAAATTTCTTCTCAAATCTGGCACATGAGTCACATAAGACAACGTCTTTATTGCCATCATTGAGCTTAATTTCACTACAGCCAATTCTCTCAACATTACATTCAAAATTATTTCTAAGTAATACCTTCCTACAGTTACTTTCTTTTAGTTCCTTGAACCATTAATGATAAGGGTTTCATTGAACAACTCTACAAATGTGTACTAGAAGGTCATAAGGTTACAACAATTGGCATTTGTGAGCACTACATAAATGGTTAAAAAACCAAAGTGAAATTTGGCAATAGTAAGCACACAACGAAAGGGATCCTAGATTACATTCATGCAAATCTATTGGGATATGTATCAACACAATCACTTGGTGGAAGAAAGTACTACTTATGCTTGATTGATGACTTCTCAAGGAAGGTATTCACTTATGTAGTGAAGAGAAATGATGAAACATTTGAAAAGTTTAAAGCTTGGAAAGCTTTAGTTGAGAATTAGATAAGGAGAAGGATCAAGGTCCTTAGGATTGATAATGGAATGGAATTTTGCAATACCGAGTTTGAGAAATTGGGTGAAACTTGTGGTATTCATAGCCATAAAACAATAGCAGGAACTCCACAATAAAATGGGTTGGTAGAGCATATGAATAAGAAAATATTGGATAAGGTAAGATGCATTTTTTCCAACTCTAAGCTACCTAAGAAATTTTGGGCAAAGGCAGTACAACTCTAGAAGAGAAGTTGAGTGGGAGTTATGCTAATTATAGTAATCTTAAGGTGTTCGGATGCTTAGCATACTCTCATATGAGTGAAGAGATGCTACAAGAAAGAGTAAGGAAATATGTGTTCTTAGGATAGCTAGATGGAGTTAAAGGGTATAAACTTTGGGATCCAGAGTCTAAGAAATGCTTCAATAGCATAAATGTAACCTTTGTTAAGAATGCTACTTATGATGATAAGGTATTTGATGCAAGTGCAGTGAACGCTAGTGTACCTATTTCAATTGAGGTGTAGTCCTACACTGAACAATCAAGTCCAGGGAAATTTAAATTGTATATGCTTATGATGTATAGGAAAAAATGGAGTTTAATTTGATTTAACTAATATGGTCACTAAGAACCCATCATCCAGTGGGCATGAAGATGTTACAAGATCTGATCATCAAGACCTTGAGAATTATACTCTAGTAAGGGATAGGGCAAGAAGAAATCCAAAATCAGTCATGAGATATGGTCATGATGACCTTATTGCATATGCCCTTCCAATTAGTGAATACATTGACAAGAATGAGCCCATAACTTTTGTTAAAGCTCTGTCTAGTGTACATACAAGGCAATGGGAGGCAACAATGATTGAAAAAATGAACTCACTCTCTAAAAATGGTACTTGGGTACTAGTTAAGAAACCTGCAGGAATTAGGATGGTTGGTAGAAAATGGGAGTTTGGGATTGAAGGGTTGAGTTAGCAAGGTAAAAGGTAAAGGTTGTTGCTCAAGGCTCCTCACAAAGAGAAGGTATAGACTACAATGAAGTCTTCTCACCTAGGCAGTTGCTAAATATAAATCAATAAAAATAATTCTTTCTTTGGTTACTCAATTTAATATCACTTAGAGCAAATGATGCATTTATACGTGGGGAGCTTGAAGAATCCATTTACATGAAACAGCCCAAGGGCTTTGAGGTTAAACAAAGAGAGGATGAGGTGTGTCTTCTTAAGAGATCATTATATGGCTAAGAAGTCCCAACGTCAATGGTACAAGAGGCATAAGAGGTTTGATAATTTCATGATGAATTTAAAATTTCAAAGATGTATGATGCATGTGTGTATTTGAGAAAAGAAAGCAGTGGAAACATGATTTATCTTCTTATATATGTAGATGACTTGTTACTGGCAAGCAAGGATATCGATGACTTGATGCATTTCAAGCAACTTCTTAAGACTGAACTTGAAATGAAAGGCTTAGAGAAGACAAATAAAATCCTTGGTATGGAGATTTCCAAGAAAATAAAGGGAAAAGAGCTATTTGTGACTCAATATGGTTATTTAGAGAAGCTATTGAGGAAGGTTGGATGTACACATCCAAACCAATTTCAAAACTTTCTTATCTCCACATTTTAAACTCTCTGCATAACAATCTCCAAGCAATGATGTTAGTAGTATGTTTGCTATGATAGAAACAAAGCCAAACTTAGCACATTCAACCAGTAAGCAAGTTTATGTCAAACCTTGGTAAATAACACTAGGCACAGCTGAAGTGGATCCTAAGGTACCTAAAAGGACTTTTATAGTGGGTTTGATTTATAGAAAAAGCTCATATGAAACAATTAAGATAGAAGGGTTCACATATGCTGACTTTCCAGATGACCTAAATAGAATGAGGTCACTCACTAGTAATGATTTCATCCTATTTGGAAATACAGTGAGTTGGAAGAGTATGCAGTCAATAGTAGCTTTATCCACCATTGAGGTAGAATACATTGCTAGTACAAAAGCAGTCAAAGAAGCCATGTGGATAAAAATATTGGTAAGTAAATTGGGGATATCATAGGATGTAGTTGAAGTAAAATGCAATAATCAAAGTTCAATTTACCTATCTAAGAATTTTGTGTTCCATGAGAGGACAAAACATATCAATTTGTGACTGCATTTCATAAGAGACATCATAAGTGGACGGCTAGTGAAGGTTACCGAAAAGTCTCTATTGATGAAAATTCATTTGATATGCTGACCAAGATAGTCACAACAAGCAAACTCAAGCGCTGTATGAACCTTCTTAGAATTACTAAAGGTTAGTGGTGGAATTAGAACAAGTAGCACAGGGAGCAATTTACTAGCAAAATGGACTATTTGTTATGAAGGTGGAGATTTGTAAATCTAGGGACAACAAATAGGTATAAGGAAACTAATGTAACAGGAATGACAACATTTTAACTAATTACTTGAAATGCCTGCATGTATCAAATCTTGATCAAGTGTGTGCAGATGTAGTAAAGACACCATCTCGAGCCCTATATATAGAGAGTTGTAGTATAATGAGAACTATAGGTATTGTGTAAGGAAAGATTCAAGTGATTCGTTCTTGTAAAAGCATTCTTGAAAGGCAGAATAAGTATCTCAGATCTCAGATCGTGAGACTAGTTCAAGTTCTAATTGCAAGGGTGGCTTGCTCTATCGTAAAGGTTACATAATTGATTGCTATTGGATTGGAACAGTGTTGGTTTTCATGGACGTAAACCTCAACATTTGAGGAAGAACTATGTTATAAACTTCTGTTTTTTCTTCTTTACTTTATGGTTTATCATTTTCTTGATCATCAAATATCAATCTTAAGAAGTTAATAAGGTGTTGAATAGGTGAGAAGCTAGGTCATTATTCTAACAATGTGTTTTCAATTATGTTTCTTTTATTTTAAGTAACATGTTCAAACTACACCACCACGTATCATTGTTAGAGTATAAAAAATGTCTCACATTACTTAACAATGATATTAATATAGTGTTTATACGCAGCATGAGACTTTAATAGAGGTTAACTTTTTAGGAGTTCATATGTCATGTTGCTTATGCACTACAAAAAATTTACAATCATTACGCTAATTAAAATTTACAAAAAATTGTCACAATATTTTTATCTAATGTTCACAATGTAACATATTTAAAATGACCATCATTTTACGATAATAAATTAACCAAACCACAATTACAATCCAACTAATCAGTCATGAGTTACGTTACAAATACAAATCCAAACCGCATGCAACACTTAAAAACACATATTTTCTTCACAAATTGACAGTCACAATAATGCAATAATTGGTACATGGTTTTTCACATTTCACACCATACACAACATAAAGAGTTTCTGCTAAAGATGCATCCAGAAAGGTTCAGTCACGAAATGACCAAAAAATGGAAGAGCCTCCAACCATTACGCTGCATCAAACAACATAGAGAAAAAATGAGATATGGAATTACTTCTACAAGAAAGGATTTAAATTATCAAAAAAGAATGATCAACAAAATAATTAAAAAAACAATTACAATTATGTCATAATTATATGAATAGAAGTAACATAATATAATTGTTAGGAGTACAAAAGATTGTGCAATTTTGTGTCTTTATCGTTTTTGAATACAATTGCCTACTTGCAATGTGTCTTTATCTTTTCTTTTTATTGAGAATTAGAAAAACTGAAAGGATTCATTTTAGAATTGCACTACTTTGCATTGTTTTGAGTTTTATCTTAATTTTTTTTTATTATAAAACAAAAGTGAATGTAACGAAATTAATGAGAGTTATTTATAAACATAATGATTGTGGAATTAAGTCTCAAGAAAAGAAGAAGTTGGAGTATCATGGATGGAAAACAGCCATAGAAATTCAAATTACACGCTATTGGAATTGGCACCTGTAAACATAAAACTTTTTTTTTCCCTTGAGAAAAGCATAAATAGTTTGAATAATAGGAAGCTAGTTCATATAAAAACTTACCAATGAGATAAGCTTTCAAAGATAATATGACCGCATGACTTAGCATTTGGCTTTGATCGATCAACACATGGCAAGCAACCTTTCAGAGTACTCACATAACTATTAAAATAAAGAAGGAATATCAACGTCAATTGTTATTTATTTAAAAATTGTGATTTATATATTAAAAAGGAAAATATTGACGTCAAGAAATATGATTTATATATGGAAATTGAAAAGAGTCTTAACAAAAATATAAAAAGCATACCGTTTCATCATGATCTATATCGAAATTGATTCCATATCCGATATGTCGTTCAAGCATTGTTTCATTAATAAGGCTATTGAATTCATGTTGGAGCAACTCTCCCTCATCAGATATTTTCAATTCGAAGTTCATTTCGTTCACCATCAAAGTCTTTAAGGATGGTACTTTAATACGACAACGATCATTTTCAGAGCAAAAGCTTCTCAGACTTTGTAGAGATTTGAGATTCAAACACCGCAATTTTCCAAAAACAATCTCAATATTATTAATATTGTACCCATAATCATTGCTTTCCACGATTACTACCATTCCTCTACAATATTCAACTGACATGATTTTGAGTTGGGTTAAGCTCTTAGCAACTTGATATGTTACTAAATATTCCAATTCAGGACATCTTACTACTATCAAATGTGTCAGATTGCAGAAGGATACTGCAGATGATACTATGCTCTTTAATCTGGTGCAATGATGCAGATATAGAAGTTCTAGGCTTTCTAAAACATGGAGTACTGCCATGTCCATCCTCAAATGTGTTATGTCAAGCATAAGAAAAACTCTCAAAGCTTTTACACGTGAGAGGGTCCCAAAGGTATTCTCTGCTATTGATCCCCTACCATGATTATCATTAACAAATTCTGGTTCAGTATAATCAGCATCTGTCAAAGTCAGTCCTTCAAAACTGCTAGGAAAATACCGAAAGCAGTTGGAGAAGAAAATACTGGAAGTGTTGACTTTGTCCCAAGAAAACACAACATCTTTCACTCTACTCAAGCAAGCCGCTGTAATTGGATCATCATATACCTCAAAGGCGGGACTCAGGATCAACTTTTTCAAGGCAGGGAACGATTCCTGAAATATTAATACATACTTTATGTTATATCGACATGCCTATGTTAATTCTATTCTCTCTTTTACTCATATCTCGCTTCTAATCCCAATTCTAAAAGCAATAAAATAATTTTAGACATGGACATATATTTCACAAACATCAAGTTATCTATTTTCACATAATTATTTCCTTGATTTGATTTGCATTTTAAGGAATTTGTCATAACATTTAATATAGATCATCTACTTAAATGGATCTTATGCATTATATAATCAGCTAGCTAGCATGGAAATTATAAACTGAATAATCATATTTCTTTCGCAAAAATTGGTAAGGATTTATTACTCTTACTAACCTTTTCAATTAGAAAGAGAGGTTGTTTCATTGGCTTATCTGTTTTGCACTTTTCTTGAAAGCTTGAATGTTCTTTGGCCAAAATCTGCACTTTGTTATTGCTGCGTCCCAACCATACTTCCAAATAGGTAAGTGATGGCCATTTGGAAGAATGCATTCCCCCATAAAAACTCCTAAGTTCAGGCAGATAAAGAAATTGCATAAATTTTACTTTTGGGAACTCGAACATAATAAGCTGATTTGTTTCTTGTTCCTCTTCCTTCATCAAAATTTCCTCTAGTGTCCCACAATCTATTATTACCAATCGTTCTAGTCCTTGAAGACTTCCAGCCAAGGAAGCTGGAATAACATTCTTCAAATTCAGACAATACCTTATATCTATTGAAATTAGATTCGATAGAAATGCATGATGATGCTTGTCAATTGCGTCAACACTTTGGCAATGTCCAATCCTGACTTCTTTGCGTGCACAAAAGGAGCTATAAGGGAGTTTGTTGTGCCATATGGTTGTCACTTTAATCAAACCAATGACCTCCAAGCGCATTAAGCTAGGAAATTGTACCTGTCAGTCAATCGCATTCATTTATATTTGGGCTGAATAATATATCGTTGACAAAACTTTCCTATTCAAAAATAGGCATGTTAACAGTATAATCATAAAAATTTACCATTCCATCAAAAAGGGGGTAGTGCCGAGAAAGTCCAGTTTGAAAGTTGCTATATTGATTTGTTGAACTGAAACTTACAAGATTTGGAAGATTCATCAAACTCATGTATTCGAGCTTACCGAATAGTTCAACTTCCTTAATCACTGCACAATCACCTTGGTTTAATGACACTATCTCTGTCAATGTTTCACAACTGTAAACTGTAAGATGCTTGAGTTGCACCATACTTCTTGCCATGGATGAAGATAGCAAGAATTTCAGTCCAACACAATGTGACACTTCCAAAATCTTCAAATTTTGAACCCAACCTAATGAGCTTGTTGAAAGTTGGTCATCCCATAGTATATTTGAAGCTATTGAGCGCAGAGACAAGGTCTCCAAACTAGGTAACAAAACCTATAATGAATATGTTAAGTTGACTACAACATTTAAAGTATTTACATTTTAATTCATATAGTAGTAACATTGCTACAATCATATAGTAATAATATGTTATAATATAGATATGATTATCAAGGTGAAACAATAAACATACCTCTCCATTGAATAGTTTTATTAGATCAACATCTATCTCTTCAGTTATCTTGCTGGAATCATGGTTCATTTGTGATAATTCCTTTGTCCTTGTTGTTGTGTTGACTTTGGAGTAGAAACCCACAAGCTTTGGAAGACTTTGCAAAGTCAACGATCTCATTTTTTTAAATTGAATGTTAACATCGGCTTTGTTTCTCAAGTGATCATTTTCTTCTTTTTCTCGTCCAACAATGTCTTCCAATATATTGCAATCCACCACTTCCATCTCTTCAAGTTGTGATAGGCACTTAACAATGGAAAAAGAGAATAGTCTCTTCAAGTTTGGACAATTTTGCACTTTTATACTTCTTAAACTTTTGAAAGGCTCAAAGTTAAGCGGATTAGAGCAAATTTGTTCTATGCTAGAAAGGTTTTGAAGAATTAGTGACTCCAAGATTGGAAAGGCATTGATATTGGAGTATCTAGATCCTAATGAGAGTATGACATAGCTAATTTGTGAATTATTTTGAATGTGTAGATGCTTCAAGCATTGAAAACCTTCACTATCTAATTGAGGAAAAATATTATCAATGCTCTCCATCTCATCCAAATACAAGATTTCAGAATTAGTCAGCAACCAATAAAGACCTTGGTCCAATTGATTACTTCTAACAAGCTTCAGTTTCAAAACATTTGAGGTTCCTTCATATGACACATCACTCCAATCCCATGTATCACCAATGAGTATTTTAAAGTTCTTCAACTTATGGGAGAACACATTCGCCGGAAGAAGGGAAACATTAGGAATATGAATCTCCAATGTGGCTAGATGAGATAGCTTCTTCAGCTCAGAAAGGCTAGCATTACCTTTAGTCTCCCATCCGTTAAAACTTTTTATCATTTTTAGCTCTTCCAATGATGTCATGCTTGATAGAACATTAGGAGAAATCACTTCAAGTTCAAGACAATAACTCAAATCCAACAACCTTAGATGAGTCAACTGTACCATTTCTTTTGGTAATTGTTTAAATTTAGCAGCCACAAAGCTTAAAATTTCAAGGTTCCTTAACTGTCCAACTAGAGAAATGTCTCCCAATACAGAGAAATCTAGGCACAAAGTCTTAAGATTTGTGAGGAAAACAAAGGATGAAGGTAACAATGACAGCTTGAATGAGGTTAAATTTAACACTTTTAATGTCTTTATTTCTTCAAAGAAGTTGCTCGATATTTCTTGTAAATGGCTAATAGAATAATTGTAGACAGCCAAAAATTCTAGTTTTGGGCATTCCAATCTTTTAGGGATCTTGTCAGTAGCACTAGATACATGAAAACAAATCATGGTGTAATTTCCAAGAAAATCTTTATCTGACCCTTCTCTCAATTCTTGTCCCGGTCTAATAGATAAGATATTATGATCTTTGCGCCCAATTGAAATGCCAATTTCACTTACAAGATCATGAATTTTGATTGACTGATCACTAGTAACATTATCAAGTAACAAACATGAGTCTTTGAGTTTATCAACCAATGTATGCAATCTATCTCGTGCTTCTTGAATAGTATGGACATTCTTAAATAAATTCAAGCCAATACTACATCGCAGCATGCAATTGAAGGAGAAAGATTGGTTTGTAAGTGAAACACAAAATAAGAACAATTTCTTGGCTTCCTCATCATCTAACTGATTGTAACTCCATTCTATACTTGAGTATGCTTTTTCGTGCAAAACATCCTTCCCATCAAAATTCTTCAGTCTTCTCCATATATCTCTCCATTGATGTAAACCAATTTTATTTCTCAAAGCTCCCGCAACAATTACAATTAACAATGGTTGCCCTCCACACCTGTAAGCAACTTCTTTTGCTATATTTTTTATTTTGTAATCGTTTACAGCTTGATCACCTACTACTTTTACAAATAGACACCATGTTTCTTCTTCATCCAAAATGTCAAGAAGAAAAATCTTTTCTATACCCATTGTAGAGGATAATACTTTTCTACTTCTAAAGGTCATCAATATCTTGCAACCCCCTGAATGAAGCCCCAATTTCTCCAAATCAATTTCTTCCCATACATCATCAAAAATCACCAAAACCTTCTTGTCTTTCATCCTATTAAATAGACGATTGGCAACATAGTCTACTGTGTGATCTTTAGGAACCTCCAAATCTAAACTTTCAGCAATCATTTTCTGAATGTTTTCTAGTTTTGGATTTTGTTTCACATCTAACACTAGAGCAACATCATCAAATAAGTACTTGTGTTTTTTAGCCTCCCTAGCAACATCTTTGGCAAGCGTGGTCTTTCCAATACCACCAATTCCATAGACCCCAATTACGCTCCATGTTTTAAATTCATTCAAGATATTCTCCACAAGTGAAATCCTTGATGCTAGAGCCTGATAATCTTTGGATACTTTGCTCCATGTTTCTTGTGCATGACCATCATATGCAACCGTATTGGGAAACTTGTCTTTTTCTTGGAGAACTTCAACAACTTTCAAAACCAATTTCGTAGCTTTTCTACTACAATGATGACGGGCCTTTAGATACACGCACCTAGTTTTTGGGTCATATTCATCGTTCAAGAATCTGTCTGCCTCTTTAATGATCTCATCCACTTTTCCCATCCAATGTTTGACTGTAGGAAGGATCTTTAAACCCTTTCTCTCGTCTTGATCAACAAGGATCTCCACATCGTCTCTTGCATCACCTAAGACTTTAACTTGGTTCTTTAGATTTTCAATGTTGCTTCCATGGTGAACAAGATAACTCAGTTGGTGTCTAAGTGGCTCAAATGTACACTCGGCAATTTTTCCAACAGCAGCAGAAACAAATGCAATAGCACAATCCATATGTTGCTAGAATGGAAAAAAAAAAAAAAAAACTTGTCAGATTAATATAATAAAGCTTGAGATTTGATATGATGTACAACATATATTAGGTTATATAGTTAAATCAATCCAAATAGCCGAATATTAGATTTTTGCATCTTTCACTATTGATTTATAACATAGGACAATAATATACTATGTCTCATTTATGAAGATTGACTAATTATAGTGAACTAGTAAAATATTGCTATATAGCCCCGCTTACAAGTATATATAACTTACCAAATGTCTAATAATTGCGCTCATAAGTATATACAACTTACCAAATGTCTCGGTGAGTAGTTTTTAATGTAACAACAAATAAGAGCAAATATTAGAAAGACACATGATGCCATGATATATCACTGCCAGGCTTTATATCATTTTTCTAGCTAGTAAGTTGGGTATCCAAGGTACTCTAACTACAAATAATTTAAGCTTTTAATTAGAGTTGAGCAAAATTCCCGATCAATTTACCAAAATTAAAAAATTTGATTAGATCCTTTGGTTTCAAATCAAATTAGTAGATTCTATTGTCGAATCGGATTTAGATTGAAAAGTATATAATCTATTCGAATTTGAATTGAATTCAGATTAACAGATTTTATAATCCTCGGTATTTCGATTCTTGTGACTATAAATAAAAAAAAATTATAAAAGATATACTAACATAAAATTTAAATGTTAGCATATATTGTGTTTTATAAATAACAATAATTCAAAAATAAGTTATAACATCAATATGACCTTGTCTTATCCAAAAAAAATCATTATCCTCGGATTCAAATTGGTTTGGATCGACTAAATAATCAATCGAATTTTGATTAGAGTTCTTCAAAACTACTTCTGATTCATATTAATGAAAAACATGCGGTTTCGATCCATGCTCGCCCCTAGTTCTAACTCTACCTATTCTCCTATTAGAAAAAATTAAGCAGAGGGCAATAATTGTAAATTACCATATCTCCTTACATAAAAGGAAAAATCTTTATGGTCTTTACATGACCTAGTTATTTATATGTTTTTAAAATATGACAAACAAACATTATTTATGTTTTTTAAAAAATATATATCACGTGAAAAACGATAAAAATAACATTTAATTTATAAAGCGAGTTATATTATGTATTTAAATCTAAATGTGGCTTAACACATTAAATCTAATTGAGATAGACCTACACCATGGCCTAGTTTTCGTAAAAAATTGCTCCATTAGTGTATGTAGATGCAGTTTAACATTAAATACAAGTTTTTGACTTCCTTATCAAAAGTACTTGACCACTCCCAACAACAACAAATATTACTTTGATTGAACTTGCTATATCTCATAAGTCATAATCACTTTCTAGTATTGTGGTAAATACTTTGCAGTTTCCTAAATATATATGCAAAGTTTTAATAGTGCTCAAAAATATAGCTCTAACTTTGCATTACATTCACTTTATTATGAGTGTGTATCTTTTTTTCTTTCTTCTTTTTACAAAATTTTACTTTCGAAAAAAAAGTAGAACACAAAAACCAATCTAGTCAATCGAATTCAAAAGTTTGTTTTCGATTAATATAATAGGATCAGTTACATTAAAAAATAACTTTATTAATTCAATTATGGTTTTTTGTCAGACTATCAGCAACCCTATTTCCCCCTACTAAACCATTGTACAATACAATGGCTAAAGAGACTAATCAAATGCTTAGCATCCCAAATATACCACCCATACTCACCTTCTCTCAAATACCCAAGAATTCTGAAGCTTGTTTTGCCGCACATTGGCCTGCACGTAAACAAACTGAGCTTTATTTCTCCTCAACCAAATTTGCCAAAGCAAGTAACACACCTTCCATAACCTTCATCCTTGCCATCAATTCTTTTTCTAAGCTCCAAGAATCGCCTCTGCAACCACCTCCTAAGTTCACTTCTAGCTCCATGTTCATATCAAAGTACAAATTCGATAGGAACCACACATCCATACTATCTCGACAACTAACAGTAAATGGTCAAGGGTTTCTTCATGCATCAAACACCTTGGACCAACTACAAACATTATCCACACAAATTCTTCTTTTCAACAAGCAGCTTTTAACATGGAGAAAACTTCCCACAGCTTTCTATATAAAAGATTTGATCTTGGTAGGCATCATAAGCTTCTACAAAAAATCAAGTTTATATTCGTTGTGATCCAGAAGCAGCCTGTGATCTAGAAGCAGCCTGTTTACCATACTCACACTTAGCTTCATGCCAAAGCCTATAAGATGACTTTGCAGTAAATTATCAAATCTGGAAATGGGCAACCTCAATATCTCATCCGTAATCCAAGTTGGGAAAATAGTATTAATAAACTCAGACTGCCAACAACGAGTAATTGGGCCAATTAGGTAACAAACATGCTCCAAACCCTCCACACTAAACTCCTCTAGCAAACCTGCCGTAGCAAGCCATCTATCACCCAAAATGCTTACACTTATACCACACCCAATATTCCACACACCCTCTTAAAAAACTTCCTTACCAAATCAAATGCTCTTCCAAGCCCATGAACTCACAGCACGAGCCATAGCCTTTAAAAAATGAACATCAGGAAGGCACACTCCCTTAAGCACCTTATACAGCAAACTTTGGATAAAATTGGACATCTCATTGACAGAAACAACAAGCCATTCTCAAATAAATTTTTAACAACATCAAACACAACATCCCTCACCAAATCAAAGTGGTTATTATTAAATGAGCCACCAAACCCATAGGACCCAGGTGACTTATTCTTGCCCAATCTAAAAACAACCTTCTTAACCTCCTCAAAAGTAGGCTCTCTAGTAAGCTGAAGATTCATAGCCTCAGTAACCACTGGTTGCACCACCCTTAAAGTCCCATCCATATCCTAATAACCTTCAGACTTGTACCTGGAAAAAATAATCTTTAATAAGACCAGCCACCACCTCAACCTCATCATGCCAAACACCATTAAAACTTCTCCTGCAAACCACACTTTGATGAAAGAACTTATTGTAAAATACACCAAAATTTAACCATTTAACTCTTACTCTTTTCCCCTAACTCTTGCTCTTTACTATTAATTTTCTTCTGATCTCCCCGAGTTGAACCACCCATTTCTTCCAACTCTCCTAGCTGTTTCATAAGTTCGCCAAGTTTCTTCCTAGGATTACCCCGCAAGATTTACTCCAAATTTTTAGCCTTTTTCTAGTGCCCCAAGCTTCCTTAAAGCCTTCCCCATAGGTCTACCATAATTATACAAATTCCACTCATTTTCTACCTTCTCTAAATAATGCTCATGTTCGTTCCATTTCATTTCATATTTAAAGCTCCTCCCATTCAGTGGAACCTTAGGATTAAGATCACAAATAAGCATATCATGGTCAGAACTAACAATAGGAAGAACACTTACCACCAGATTTGGGAACTTATCCAACATGCACGGGTTTCACCAAGACTCTATCCATTCTTTCCTGCACAAACTCACCAGCCTCCCTCCCAATCCTCCAAGTACAAAAACACCCCTTAGCTTTAACATCAAGAATATCACATCCATTGATAAATACCTAAAGGTCCTTGCTCTTCAAAAATCACACTCAGCCCCCCCATCTTTCTCAGTACTGTCAAGAATCTCAATAAAATCTCTTGCAACCATCCATGACACACTATCTTCACCCTTAGTCATTACAATTATATCAAACTCATCACACCTCATTCTCTCATCTCTCACACCATACACCAAAGTAAAGCGACCACAATACCCTACCACCATATCCACAGTACCACTATTGTTGTTAAACACCGAAACCACATCCTCTCCTTACAACCACATAATCACCATACACCCAAACAGCTCAGCATCACCATTTGGCTTAACAATCTCATAATTAGGTTAGCCAATAAGCCTTCTACAAATTCTCACAGCTCACTTCTTATTGGCTCTTGTTTCCATTAAGCAAACAATATCAGGGTGATATACTTCCTTAGCATCCAACAAAGCATTCACGTTGTCCGCCTTACCCATTCCCTGAGCATTCCACACCAATACAATCCTACAAGTAGACTAGCACACCAAAACACAAGAAAACCAATAACAACCTTAACCAAAACCAGTAGATCGATAGCCAAGGAAGATCAAACCTCCCTGTATCGAATAGCCAAGGAAGATCAAGCCTCCAGGGCTAGAACGAAAATGTAACCACATAAACCAACAGCACTCTGTTTACATCCAAAGCCCCCGTAATTCAAAGACACTACTAAACAGCCAAACCGCACCTAGGCTCACAGCGAACTACAGATTAAGGTTTCAAGCATAACTACTAGCCACTAGAACACAGCACTACAGACACCAGTGGCAGCAACAACCAACAACTAAAGCAGAACACTACATCAGGAAGAGCACGTACAAGCAAGGGATGAAATACAGATATCTCATAACGCAGTTTGAGAAGCACCTCCTTGAGCGCCACCCGCTGCCTTCAAGAATTAAAGATCCTCCCTGCCTCTTCCAGAAATCTTAGGGCCTCAAGTCAAAAGTCCCAGGTCCCGTTGACCCTACAGCTATACACAAGAACTACTAGGCACCCCCTTCCACGGCAAGGGAAAAAGAGCCAGCAAACAGATCCGGCAAGGACAAAAATCAAGGGCCAAGGGACCAAGCCATAGTCACGAAACCAGGAATGAGAATGCAGGCCCTTACACTGTTGAAAGACCCAATCAAAACTTGGGGATTTGGGGGCTAGAAACACTTACAAGAGGGGAGGAAGACGGCGACAGCAACCATGCTCAACAAGGCTGAGATCGAAAGGGAGGAAGAGTTTTTGCAAGGTCAATTTCCTTTTGTAATCATGTAGGTAAATGACAAAATTAATTACTATCTTGTTAGTTGTTGGAAAATAGTGGATAATATTTTTACACTTATCACTATCACATGATAGAACCCTCCTTTTTTCTAGACAAATTCAAAGCCGACTAACTATTGAAGGGTATAAACATACGAGAACTTAAAGAAAAAGGGTGTGATTTAATGAATAAAGTCCAAAGAACATCAGAAAATTTCTTACCTCCATAGCCATAGCCATTTCCTACCTCTTGCATGAGAGGTAATTTTAGGTTGATCAATTAGATTTTGGTATAATTGAATTCAGATCAATATTTTATAAAACTACATTTTATTTCATCTTTTACCAAATCAAAACTTCTCTTCTAAATCTGGGTTTTCAATTTGAATGATCGAAGTGGGAGAGTAGAACAAGAATAAGCCCAAGAAATTGAAGTTGAGTTGCAGATATTGGCTAGGTGATATCATAGTCTTCCTAGTTCAATTTATAATTTAAGTCTTGCTACGTACTAATTAATATTAAAAGAAACAGAATTCTGTTACACCTAGGCTGCAGAAAGAATTTTTTTTTTTTGGCGTTTTCTCAAGGTGATTGGTTCAAAGCCCCAAATGAGCATTGTGTAGTTGTTATTTTTGAAGTCTATAAATTAATTGAAAAAGTGGTTTGTTTTATTAGTACTATCAATTGGCAGCAATAGATAGTATTTAAGAGAGATTGTTGTGGAAATAACATGGAGATAGGGTTGAAATTTTAAATACTATCAATTGGCAGCAATAGATAGTATTTAAGATAAGCTGCTCTTCTAAGTGTATCATTAGGATTTATAACTTGTAGTAGTAAGATGAGATGCATAGCTTGGAAAACCCTAGGTCTCATGAGGTTAAATGCGCCAAGAGAATTAAGAATACTGGTAGCTATTAACAACCCTGATTTTATGTCTTATGGACCGAAGGTTTCGATCTTCATATAATGAATAGTTACAATTATTCAATCAATGACTTATCTAGTTGTTTTCTCGTTTGATTAGTTTGAAAAATACAAGAGTTGTCAAATATTTAGCAGTGCGTGAAGACCTGCCTTGATATTTGATTAAATTTTACAGATATTTTAATACTACGAATAATATTTTTTAAATCTTATATAATAATTTAATATCACCTACGAAAAAAACTTCTAGAGTGAGAGTCTATTTGAAACCACTTGTTTCTTTTCGGTGAAAAGCGTTTTAAAACAGACCAAAGCACTTTAAGAATGATTGGAAATTTTTATAAGAAATGATTTAAAAAGTTTGAAAAATACCATTTATGCTTTTAAAAAAGGTATGTTATTATTACTTTTAAAAGATTCAATTTTGAATGGGGAACAAAATACTAGAGATCTAGTTATTATGTGAAAATAGACATTTCAAACTTGTAAATATGGAATCCACTACTTGTCTTATTATTTGTAAAAATTATAAATTTTAGTGTAAAAATTGCACTTTCATCCAGGAATTTAAGTGAATCGGTTTGAATAAATTATAAAACTTTAGCTGCTAATTTCTAATATTTATGAGACTAAATATAATTATTTTTCATAATAACAATATTACAGTACCTGAGCTAATAATTATGGGACCTTTCTGTCAATTTTCAAAACAAGGGACCATTTATGCTTCTCTTTCGTTTTAAATGTATGTTTTCATTTTAAAATTATTACTAAAGTCACTTAAATTTATTTTTAATATTTTTATCTCAGACATCTAAATATTTTTCTTAAAACTATTTTTAATCAAACTACTTCTCTAGAAACTATTTTTAAAATAAATTTAAAACGTGCCATGAACAAGTTCAATGACTTTATAAATAATAACAGAATAAATTCTTAACTCTTTTATGTTTTGGAAAAAAAATAAGAAAGTATAAAACATAACTAAACTTCATTATTGTCAAATATGACCTTATTTTCCTAATGCACTTAATCTGAAAAGAAGTACAAATTCAATAATAAATATGATTAATTTCGTAAAAATGTAAATTTAAGTTTTAATAAAAGGTAGCAAGTTAAGAATAACAACTGTGTCAATAGTGTTGCTTCTCCTCCTCTCTTTTTTTGTCAAAGTCTGTTTTATCAGGTCAACTTTTCTACTAGGTAAGGTTAATTTTCTTCAATTGAGCTCTCTCGCATTCATCATTATCCTCTTCTTTTTTAATATTAAATAAATAACATTTTTTTGGCGTTTGTTCAACAATACTTTTATTTTTTATTTTTTTATAAGAGTTTGTTCACTTAGTAAATATTTAACAAGTTTTATTTAAGCATGTTTTTATCAATTTTGCAAGTTTATGTTTTTTTATTTGGCATGTTTCTATGTTAGATATAGATACACATCTTATATATTCTGGTAACATTTTCGATCATTCAAGTACTGAAGATTTCTAGCTAGGTGTGATAGAGTACTACAACTTTCATAAAACATTCGTCGTTTTATTTCTATAAAAAATTATACTTTTTTGGGAGATTGAAAACCATAGAGCAGAGACAAAGATGATGATGAAGAAGAGGAACAGAGAGAGGGAGGAAAATGGAAGATAAAATCTCATTATGATTTCTTGAAATATCAATATCTACACACAATATGTCATATATAGTATTGACTACTAGCCATGTAGAGTATAACAAACTCGACGACCTCACAATCTACAATCTACAACAACAAACTCACACAATATATAGCTTTTAACAGATATATCAAAGTAGAAATGTAAAATGCTTGAAAAGTCTCATAATGTCTAATAGAAAAAGTATCTAAAATTTATAAAAATAAAAAAACAACTCTACTTTGGTAAAAATATATATCGAATGAACGAAGACAAGATGAAAAAGTACTACTAATTAGCAAAGTCAATTTCATTAGGTTGGTAAAGGTTTGATAATTCTTCAAGTAATATCCTTCTTAGAATTCCATTCAAATATCGTATTAAAAATAAAAATCATTAAGAAGGAAGGAAGGTACCTTTTGTAATTCTTTCTTTTGCAATGAAATGATTTCTTTTCAAATGCCTTTGCTTTTCTAGCACTGTAAAATTAACATAACAATTTAGAAAAGAATAATGTTATATAAGGAAAATTATTGGCTAATTTTAGATCATACTGATGTGGTGGTCAGGTAAGATATGAAGTAATAAAAGCTATAAAGAAGGAAGAAAACTAGTAATATTCTTTTTACCGTTTGGATTGGTTTAGACCATCATTTTAGTATAGTCTGTAACTAACAAATAATTTCTTAAATCTCAATGTGATTACGGAGTTTAAGTAGCAAGTGAAGTGTACGTCTAAGTCTAGACTCAAGGTTATTATTTTATTTTTCCCTTCCCATTATTTTCTTAATTAATATGGCTTTTGTAAAAGTATACATAGAGAAGTAACCAAGACATAACAACGTACCAAGAGAAGCAAAAATATCCAAAGGATCCTGATCAGATGTTAAAATGTGTAGATTCTTCTTCTTCCGTGTGCCTCAACTATACGTAAAGCTCTTTTTTTTTTTTTGGAAGGAAAAAGGAAAACAAAAGAAATTAACCCGAACAAAGGTTGGTGAAAACACAAATTTAGAAAAGACTGAACAAGAGATATAAAAGTAGATTGAAAGCGAGGAACAAGTACTGGAAACAAGGAAATCAAGAGATTGAACTGAGGGTTGGAAAGAGAGCATAGACTGTTGGTAATTAATAAAGGAATGAAGTAGGAGATGGGATAATTTCGTAAAATAGAGCTGTGAGTTTTGCATGACAAATGCTCAACTATATATAAAGAGCCCGCCAAGATTCTTGCTTGTGTCTTTATCTCTTCTTTTCCTTTGTCTTTTCTTTTTTTTCTTTTTCCTCAAATAATTTTTTTTATTTTGATTTACTTGTATTACATAACTTTATTTCATATATAGAATTTTAGTGTTAATCCCTTAAAAAAATATTTTTATTTTCTTTATGACGTAAATAAATATATATTTTTTAACATTATAAAATATGAACATATACTTTTTTAAAATCAGTTTAATAATTTGATCATTTATACACATAAGTTTTTTTTTTTTATTATTATGTATAATTTCACCCATACAAAGAAAGAGACATAGAGTAGTTAATTATTAGGAGAAAAAAAAAAAACACAACAAAAATAACAACCTTCAAAGCTTATAAAAACAAAAATTTCATCTATTGTGCTCAAATCATATACTTTCACAATTAAAAAATGATTGATACATCATTTTTGTTTAAATGTCCATCCAATTTGATGTCATTTAAATTGAATGATGACAATTTATACTCATTCTATATTAAACGTCATTTAATTAGACAATGTTATTCAAGTGCTATTTTTGTTATTATAAATTTTAGGTGCGTTAAAACATTACTGATTGGATTGTAATGGTAACATGGTCGAGTAATAAAGACTTATTCTTTTCTTGCTACCTTAAACTCTTATTCTTCGGAAAAAAAGAAGGGAAATTGTAATGGTTAAATGGTCGAGTAATAAAGACTTATTCTTTTCTTGCTACCTTCAACGCTTATGCTTTGGAAAAAGAGAAGGGAAAAGATCAATGAATATGAAATGTGTTTATTCTATCATCCGACAAAAGTAACTTATCCAAAGACTTTGTTTGTTGTTATTATTATTATTTTTTTTGTTTGAAATTACCAAAAATAATACCATAAAATTTATAATAACAAAAATAATACATTAATAATATTGAAGGATATCAAATTAAACGATATTCAGCATTTTGAACATGTTTAAATTACCACTGTTTAATTTAAACAATATTCAATTGGACGAACGTTAAAAAAAAGATGTAATAATCATTTTTTCAAATTTTTGTTATTATAAGTATTTATAGTGCTATTTTTGTTGTTTCTCCAAAAATTTTATATAAAAGACTTTATATTTTTTGATTTTAGAGAATGTGAAAATAGAAATACTTGAATATATTTAAAATTGAAGTTAACAAAATGACATTATAATTTCTTTTTTAATGTCATTATATAACTCACAAATCTTAAAAATCGTACAATAACCATACATTTACATGCTTAGAAAGAGAATTTAACGCTAATACCATTTAAAGTTTTGAAAATAGATAGTGTACTCTTGCATTAGTCTTTTACTTTAATAATATTACCACATTTATTTTTAATTCCTTACACGCCTGGAATAGTGGAGGCGAGAATGCCACACACAAAATCCACATAACTAGGACTACACTTTTACTATTTTGCTAAAGAGATGCAAACCATTGAAGCAACCACCGAGTTTCACCATTCTAAGTCCTACATAGATATATAACTTTTGACATCAAATTTAAGTTTTAATTTATCCCAAAATAACAGATCCAATTTGTCCGATAAAGAACATACATTCAAAAGACAAAAATATGATAAAAGATATTGTGGATAGGAATAAGCATCTTATGTGATCTTCATTTCATCTTGTTATATTTTTTTTTTATGTTTTCAATACTATTAGCCGTCCGTTTTTATATAATCCTTTTATTCAACTTATTTAAAAAATATTTTGTTTTTTTTAGACGAACATATGTTCTTTTTTTATAATGACTTGTCACATATGTTTTTTTTTTTTTTTTTTCTAAAATGACACATAGATGATGTCACATAATTTTTCCTATTATACAACATTTAATTTTTTTTGATGTGACACATGTTTTTTTCTTGGACAACTTTCACTTTTTATTAAGTATAAATAGTTGAAGGAGATTTTGAAGACAAAAATTTAGAAAAAAAAAAAGAATCCACAAAAATCATATGTTCAATTAAACAAAAAAATAGTCACATATTACATAATTTAAAACTTTCATATATAATCACAATAATATTTTTATGCTATATCACTTTCTATTACTTTATTTAACAATAATAATATTTATAACATACAACTTAACTCTAATTATTAACTAAGTTGTTATATTCATTATTTTTTTCAACAAACAACTAGTTTAATTAAGAATATTAAAGTTTAGAAGACGTTTGACCACAAAATACAATTGTTTTAATTTTATAACATGGCATTAAATAATCTAAATTGTAGTCTTTTTAAATTCTAATTTTTAATTCTTGACTATCATATTATTTGTTATTTATTATTTAACAAAAAAATAATTTTAATTAAGAATATTAAATTTAGATCAAATCTTATCAAAATAATTATATGTAATATGTGACTATTGTAATTTTATATATAAAAACTTAGGGAAATAATTTAGCATAACCCTTTTTATTAATTTTATTTTAATATGAACACTCTATTTGTATTTTTTTATATATATATAGGGGTCATGTCCGTTTAAGAATAACAGAAAGGGTTAAGTTCGCCTATTTTACAAAAACTTAAGAAATAATGAATAAATATTCAAAACTGGAGTCCTTTAGAATTCTAATTTTTAATTTTTAATTAAGTTAATATATTTGTTATCTTTTCTTATATAAAGAATTAACTTTAATTAAAAACATTAAAGTTAGAAAAAGTATATATGATCAAAATAACTATGTGCAATTTGTAATTGTTTTAATTTTATAAAAAAAATGAAAGTTGTGAAAAAATGATTAAATAATCCAAGCTGGAGTTTTGAAATTACAATTTTTAATTTCGAAATCAATATGTTTGTTATTTATCATTAAATAAATAATTAACTTTAAATAAAAACCTCAAAGTTTAGGAGAAGTATGATCAAAATAACTATATAATTTAGAATTTTTTTAATTTATAAAAAGCAAAATTATGAAAGGATGATTAAATAATTCTAATTGAAGTATTTTAAAATTTTAGTTTAAATTCTTAAATAAGTCGTTACGTTTTGTTATTTTACAAAGAATGATATTATTAAACATTAAAAAAGAAAGTTACGAAGAGGTGAGTAAATGTTAAAAATTAAATCTTCTATAATTCTAGCTTTTACTCTTAATTGACCAATCAGTACACAACCAAAAATTTAGAATAAAAAGCTACAAATTATTTTTTGACACATCATTTTTTTAGAAATTAAGAAAATCAAATAGTAAATTTGAAAAACATTATAATATTTTTCCAATGACCTTGCAAACTCATACATTTAGAATAGTTATAATGTTAAGCAGTGTGGTTTAGTCAAAGAAAGTGTATAAGAGAATAGAATATAAGTTTGTAATTATTAGAGAATATAAGTACATGTAGGATGTAATTATAAGTTTGTAATTATATATAGCCAAAAACAGTTCATTAAGAAATAAAAGATTTAATTTTTAGCTTCTTCACTCTTCTCTAATTTTGTTTCTTCTTCTTGCTTTTCTGACGTTTTAATGGAGGTTCATTGCCTTCATCAAGTTCTGTTTTCTTAAATTGTTCTTTGGCTAGCATACCGATCAATATTTTTTCTCTCAAATGTACTTCTTTTGGACTAAAGAGTGAAGAACACTTCAACTACTTTTAAAAAAAATAAAATTCATCTACATTCAAAAAATAAAATTCATTTTAATGACTCCTTACGGGTTACAAGATGCAATCCCAGCTGAAAACATGACCGAAACAATGTTGCAAAACATGTTGAATAAATGTCTTTCTACTCGAGAATGATCTATTTGTATACAAAGGTCCAGAGAATTATGGCTTCACTAAATGCTAAATAAGGGAATTGCATTCAAAGAATTAAAACTGAAAAAGTGAATTGGCTTAAAGAACATAATGAAATTGTTAAGTACCTTGTTCAACAGTTCCAATAATTGTTCAAGTCTTCTTGTTTTCTTGAAGATCTTGAAGGGTTTATCCAACCTGCAGTTATTGCAAAATCACAGAATATGAGACTAGAAAGCAATTCTAACTGATATCGAGCTAAGAGCTACTATTTGGGATGTGCATCATTTAAAGATATCCTTATACATTGCGGGGATTGTAGAAGTCATTTTATTAATATATTTATATTAGCATATTTTTACATGTTTCATGATTTTGTTATGGATATAAAGCATATTAATTTATTTTATGTGCTCCTAAAAATATGACAAAAATAAGTAATTATCTTAAAAAAAGAGATAAACTTTTATTGAATTACGAGGAACAAAACATATATGCACATCATACATTCAATTATTATTTGGTTGCATAATATAAAAAATTGACTTTTATTATTATTTATTTTATAGTCAATTGACACTATTTAGTAAGATAATTGATGCTCTGTATATTTATTATTATTGATGAATGTTATCAGAGCATATACTAATGTGAATCTTACAGAAAAATAAAATGATACATTTTATTATAAATTGAATATATGAATTATCATCATTATTGCAATATGTTTTATAAGTACAATGTTTTTAATTAATTTTACATTGATTGACAAAACAAGTTACCTAGTAGAATAACATGTACCTTATAAATTAATATTTAAATATAACATATTATCGAAGTAAATACATTTTGGTTTACAAATATGAAATTGTATTACATATAAAGTCAAATGACAACCAAATAAACCCACTTGCCATAAGATATTACATTTACTGTAGCATTTGAGAGATTGCTATAGTGATGTTAAGCTAATTAAAAGAACATTTATGTTGAACGATTGTCATCCTTAGGGGGAGCACATCTGTATACGCGTTGTATTCTTTTGCCTTTCTATGGTTTTATCTCACTGGATTTTCTTGAAAATGTTTTAATGAGAAAACATAAGGTATTGCATGAAAATAATGTACTATTTTTCCTTTGCTAGTTTTTTGTCCCACTGGGTGTTTCTATCATGGTTTTAAATGAAGCATATTCTCAATATATTTGACATATAAGAAGAGTGTTATAATTTGAATGTCAAATCTTAAATATGATATTATGTCTTCTATGGTTAAATTTACTTCAACATTTATTTGAAGTTTTAAATGAATATTTATCTCTATTGTATCATAATTTATATTTAATTAAATAATCTTTATTATATTTTAGATTTAAAATTTATGTTGTACTTATAAGTCCTATAAATATATTTTTAATAGTGTATTGTATACAACAATTAATATAAATTACATCTTCTATTTGTTCTCAGCTCTTATTTTTTGGTTCGCTCTTATTTTTATAACCAAAAGCTATTTATTAATTATTTCAAATCTTTTTTTTTAAAACAAAACTTAGGATATTACAACTTCTCTTACTAAAAAGAATTTTGTACGCAAAATTTACTATTAGTTGTATCTAACTATTAGTTCCTCTGGTGGGGTGCTGGTTTGCCACATGTCTTTTCATTTATATTTTTGTTAACCATATTCTAGTCTTCTGCTTTGGAAGCATGAAAAATTATCATTTCTTTTCCATCCCCTTTTAAGAATTTTATTTATCATTATTGTTGCTGAAGGTATTGGCATCACAAAAGCGGTTGGAAAATAAATATAAAGCTGCACAACAGGCGTCCGAGGATTGGTAGTAGTTATGACATTATGACTTCACACTTTATCAATCTTGTTACTACTTATTTACAGTGCTTTATATGCTATTTAGGTACCGCAAGGCACAATTTACACTTCAGAAAGGCGATGAGGATCTTGCACGTGAAGCTCTGAAAAGGCGCAAATCTTTTTCTGTAAGTTGTCATCTTAAAACTATTTGGAAAAAATTGTTTTCTAGGTTCTGCGTACTATGGATGAAGGAATTATTTATTGATATAACTCAATATGGTATGGCAACTAATTTCATTGTTTCAGGACAATGCCAATGCCTTGAAGGCTCAACTCGATCAACAGAAAGGTGTTGTTGAGAATCTTGTATCTAATACACGGGTATGCTAAATTTTACCTATCCTCTGTCATCAATTTCTTTGTAATATCCATGAGTAAAACCTCATCATTATGATAGTCCACATCAAAATCAAAGGAAAAAAAATTTCTTACATATAACCTGATGCAACTTTTTTTAGCCCCAAACAGCTGGCTTCATTGGATATGCCTACTCTTATCAAAACTCCTGCTTTCCCTTATTGGTTTGAGTCATTGGCTTGGAAGATGTCCTTACCGTGCCACATTGCCATCATCAGCTAACGTTTTAGTTTGGATGCTATAATTACATAAATGTTACTATACTTTACAATTCAAGTATGTGATTCTTTTCTTTGTAGCTTTTGGATAGCAAGATACAAGAGGCAAGGTCGAAGAAAGATACCTTAAAAGCACGTGCACAGTCTGCAAAGTTAGTAACACTCCACTTACCCAAGATTATTCTGCCCCGAGTTTGTGAATCCTTAATGTTTATGGTAATGATCATTTTCATCATGTTGTAGGACTGCAACAAAAGTGAATGAACTTGTGGGGAATGTCAATACAAGTAGTGCCCTTTCTGCCTTTGAAAAGATGGAAGAGAAAGGTGAGGAAATATAAAGTGGCAAATAACAGTGCCTTTTCGTGCCACATGGAGAGTGCTATTATTTCTAGAGTGTAATTATATAATTGAATGGAGATTTTTCGGAATGTTCTAATAATTTGGTTGTAAGTGAGCTTGTTAAAATTGTTGCACTCTTCAGTATGTCCATAGCCTGCTTTTTGACCCTTTCTATCTGAGCCCTAATTCTTTGTCTGTCTGTCTGTCTGTCTGCCTCTCTCTGTAGCACTATTTACCCACATTTAGACTTATACTCATTTCCAGATATTCATTGCCACCTGGGTTGGGTTCTCACTCTTTGCTGCTTTGCCTTCATTTATGCATTAAAACTTGGTTATCTTGTTTTTCCTTGGAAATTCAAATTAATCCATTTATTCTGTTCATTTATGTCATTCAGTAAATTGTAAGAGAGAAAAAAAATGTTGGATAAATATCTTAGTTGCTTCATGCTTGAACATAGGACGTCACTTAAATTTCATGGTTTGACTTTAAACAATAAAAAAGTTGACAGAGAAAGCATCTTTTCCCCCATTCTGAATTTATTCTTGTGTTGCTAGTGATGGCAGTCTCAAGCAGAAGTTCTTGGCCAGTTAACCACTGATGACCTTGAAGGAAAGGTAGTAACTGAAGTCTTATCGTTCGAAGTTAAATACTGCCCTTGTTTGTCATTTACATCAAAAACACAAGATTGTTCTTCAATGCATTGAAGCTGTTGTGGAACATACGTGTGTTCTTCAATGCTATGTCCTCACAAGTGATCCTACTGCAGTTTGCATTGCTAGAGGGCTCATCCGTTGATGATGACCTTGCAAACTTGAAGAAAGAATTGTCTGGCAAGGTATAATTTGCCATTATGCATGAAACTTATGCTAGATGTTGCTATAATTCTAAGTTAATTATGCTAGTTAGCTCCATCAGTGAAGTTTTAGTTTCAAATCATAAAGAGAAACAATATGGTTGAGAACTGAAGAATAAATATTTGAAATTTAGAATTTTAACGTCATTGTAACAATTTGTTGTTATTTATGCCACAAAACAAATCATTAGATGATATTTTGGAATTGAGTAATATATATATTGGTCTTAACTTTTTCTTGAAGGAAAAGCATACTTGGAGAAGAGATTTACTTGGAGGAGAAGTATACTTGGGACTAAGTATACTTGATGGCCAAGTTTTGGGATTTACTTTCTCTCCAAGGAAATTTTGCCTATATATATTGCTACTCTCAATATCTTTGCACAACAACATAAAAGCCACCATACCAATTTAGAAGAGAGCCACTATATTTGTGTGAGAGGAAGACAAAAAAAAAGATTTGTCCTTTTGAATTAGTAAAGCTACTATTTGGTTGAAGTTAATTTGGGTTCTTTGAAGCAAGCAGTTTCTTGGTTGAAGAACCATCACAGTACAACACTTGTGCTTTTGTCATCGTACAAGGTTAGAGATACTGTGTAATTTAGATTTCATTTTGTAAGTGGTTATTTACTTGGATATTGGTGTCTGTACTCTCCTTTTGGATTTGATAGTGGATTTGCCTCGGTGTGCTGTTGTCAGTGGAGTAGACTTTTCACATTGAAAAGTTGAACCACTTAAATCATTGTACCATTTATTTTTCTTATTGCTTACTATTTTGATGTTATCCAAAAAATTAAATTATTTGTGCAACTAAATTGGACCCAAAACTTCGCTTTCGCTAGCGCCAATTTATAACAAATTGGTATCAGAGCTTTGGGTTATTTATTGAAACTAATCAAGTTTGCTCTTTTGGATATTTTTGAGCTTTTGATTATTTGATTGGTTTCATATTTTCTGAGTTGTGCTTCTGTTAATTTAATTTTGGATTTTCTGTCATGGCGGTAAAATACGAAATTGAAAAATTTAATGGTAGGAATGATTTTAGTCTTTAGCAAATAAAGATGCGAGCCATATTGGTTAAAGAAGGGCTCGTTAAGACACTTGAAGGCAAGGATAAATTATCAGAAAAATTGACTGAGGAAGAAAAAGATGCATTAATGGAAAATGCTCTCAGTTCAATTCAGTTGTCCTTGTCTGATGAAGTATTACGCGAGGTTGGTGATAAAAGATCTCCTGCCAGGTTATGGCTTAAATTGGAGAGCGTGTATATGACCAAGTCTTTGACTAATCAGTTATATTTGAAGCAACGCTTGTACACTTTCAGAATATCAGAAGATATGCCTTTGCACGATCACCTTGATAAATTTACTAAAATTATTCGTGATCTAAAAAATGTTGGTGTTAAGATTGATGATGAGGATCAGGCCTTAGTTTTGTTATGTTCTTTACCTCATTCGTTTGAACATTTTGTTGATACCATGCTATATGGGAGAGACACTATTTCTTTGGAAGATGTCAAAGCGGCTTTGAATTCTAGAGAGTTGAAGAAAAATGTGTCTACAAGTAATAACGATAGTAGCAGTGGTTTGTTTGTTAGAGGAAGAACGCAAGAAAAAGGCTCGAGCAAAAATAGAGGCAAGTCTAGATCTAAATCTAGAAAGAAAACAGATAAATGCAATTATTGCCGTCAAGAAGGGCACTGGAATGTTAACTGTCTGAAACTCAAAGGTAAAGGGAAATCTACCACAACATCTTCTGGTACTAATGATGTTGCAGGTATTGCAGATAGTTTTGGTACCGATGGTGATAATGTTCTATCAGGTATCTATTAGTTCTCCTAGAGATGTTTGGATTCTTGATTCAAGTTGTACTTACCATATGTGCCCCAATAAGGATTGGTTTGTTTCTTATCAGTCCATTGATGGGGGTGTTGTCTTGATGGAAAATAATGTGTCCTGTAAGGTTGTTGGTATTGGTACTATCCGAATTAAGATGCATGACGGTATTGTCAGAACTTTGAAAGATGTTCGCCATGTTTGAGAATTGAAAAAGAACCTAATATCTATGGGTACTTTTGACTCACAAGGCTATAGGTATATAGCTGAAGGTGGAGTTTTGAAAGTTATTAAGGGTGCTCTGGTGGTTATTAAAGGGCAATTGTCTCGTGGTCTCTATATGCTTTAGGGTAGCACTGTCATTGGCAGTGTTTCAGTTTCATCCTCGTCAAATCAAGATTTAGATACGACTCGCTTGTGGCATATGCGGTTGGGGCATATGAGTGAGGCAGGAATGTCTATTTTGAGCAAGCGGGGTTTGCTTGGTGGTCAGAAAATAGGGAAGCTTGAATTCTGTGAGCATTGTGTCTATGGAAAGCATCACAGAGTTAAGTTTAGTACAACCATCCATAAAACGAAAGGTACCGTTGATTATATTCATTCAGATCTTTGGGGTCCTTCTAGTGTTGCGTCCAAGGGTGGTGCCCGATATATGTTGACTTGTATTGACGACTTCTCTAGTCATGTTTGGGTATATTTTTGAAAAATAAGAATGAAGTGTTTTCGAGATTTGTCAAGTTTAAGGCTTGTATTGAAAATCAAACTGGCAAGAAGATCAAGCATTTGAGAACCGACAATGGCTTAGAATTTTGTGAGAGTCAGTTTAATGAGTTCTGCGAAAGGAATGACATAGTGAGACACCGCACTGTGCGTAGTACGCTACAACAGAATAGAGTTGCAGAATGTATGAATAGGACTCTTTTGGAAAGATCTCGTTGTATGCTCTTTCAAGCTGGATTGAATAAATCATTTTGGGTTGAAGCTTGTAACCATGCCTGCTAGGTGAATCGGTCTCCATCAACTGCAATTGAGTTCAAGACTCCGTTTGAGGTACTTTCTGGTACTGTTGCTAATTATTTTGATTTAAAAGTTTTTGGTTGTCCTTCTTATGCTCATGTTAATGATGGTAAGCTTGAGCCGAGGGCATTGAAATGTATATTTTTGGGATATCCTTATGGGGTGAAGGGTTATAGATTGTGGTGTGTTGAACCCAAGTCACCTAAATTTTTAATTAGCAGAGATGTTAAATTTGATGAGTTTTCCATGTTGGAAAAGAAAAAGGAGTCAGTTGTTGCAGATAAAGACCTCGGTGTTAGTGAGCAGGTGGAGCTTGAGAGTGGAGCTCCTAGTCAAGTGCAAGAGAGCACTTCAGATCAGCCATTTGTGGACGAGGTAGATGATTCTGCTCCTGATATAGCAGAACAGCAACAAGAGCAACCATACAGCATTGCTAAGGGTAAAGGAACAAGAGAGATTCGACGCCCTCAGAGGTATACAGATGTCGATTTAGTTTCTTATGCATTGTCTGTGGTAGAGACTATTGGGGTGAATGAACCTACTAGTTATTGTGAAGCTGTCACTTGTGATGAGTCTGCTCAGTGGCTGGTTGCTATGAATGAAGAGATTGAGTCTCTTCATAAGAATCATACGTGGGAATTGGTAATACTGCCTAAGGGCCAGAAGATTGTTGGAAACAAATGGGTCTTCAAGAAAAAGGAAGGTATACTTGAGGTTGAAGCATCTAGGTTCAAGCACGTGTTGTTACAAAGGGCTTTTCTCAGAAAAAGGGTATTGACTTCAATGAAGTATTTTCACCCGTTGTGAAACATAGCTCCATACGTGTATTGCTTGCTATGGTTGCGCTGTTTGACTTGGAATTAGAACAACTTGATGTCAAGACAGCTTTCTTACATGGTGAGCTTGAGGAACAAATTTACATGCATCAACCAGAGGGGTTTGTTGTTCCAGGTAAGGAAGATCATGTTTGTTTATTGAAAAAATCATTATATGGTTTGAAGCAATCTCCTAAGCAGTGGTATAAGCGGTTTGATTCTTTTATGATTGATCATGGTTACTCTAGGAGTGATTATGATAGTTGATTTATCATAAAAGATTCTCTGATGGTTCATTTGTTTATTTGTTGCTATATGTTGATGACATGCTTATTGCTTCTAAGAATAAGCTTGAGATTCAGAAATTAAAGTCTCAGCTTAGTGGTGAGTTTGAGATGAAAGACTTGGGTGCAGCAAAGAAAATTTTGGGAATGGAAATTTACAGGAATAGACAAGCGGGCAAGCTTTATTTGTCTCAGAAAAGTTACATTGAAAAAGTTCTTGAACGCTTTGGTATGAAAGAGTCTAAACCTGTGAATACGTCGCTAGCTGTGCATTTCAGGCTTTCTTTGGATTTGTCACCACAATCAGAAGAAGAAGAGAAGTACATGTCTCAAGTTCCATATGCAAGTGTCGTTGGTAGTTTGATGTATGCTATGGTTTGTACTCGTCCAGACATTTCACATGCAGTTAGTGTTGTTAGTAGATACATGGGTAACCCTGGAAAGGGTCATTGGCATGCAGTGAAATGGATACTTCGGTATTTGAAAGGCACTTCTAGTTTTGGTTTGGTATATGATGAGAGTTCTAAAACTGGTTGCAGTATTATTGGTTATGTGGACTCCGATTATGCTGGAGATTTGGATAAGAGAAGATCTCTGATAGGTTATGTTTTCACTCTTTCTCATTGTGCCATTAGTTGGAAGGCTAGTTTACAGTCTACAGTTGCTTTGTCTACTACAGAGGCAAAGTATATGGCAGCAGCAGAAGCAGTGAAAGAAGCCATCTGGCTTAGAGGTTTGGTTTGTGACTTGGGTTTACAGCAGGATACTTTTGTTGTATTTTGCGATAGTCAGAGTGCGATACATTTGACCAAGAATACTATGTATCATGAGAGGACCAAACACATTGATGTCAGATATCACTTCGTTCGTGACATTGTGTCTCAGGGTGCTATTGTTGTTAATAAGATAGTTACTACTGAGAATCCAGCTGATATGTTGACCAAACCAGTTTCAGTTAACAAGTTCAAGCATTGTTTGAACTTGATTGGTGTTTGCAGTAAGTTATTACCCTTTGGGGCTTTTGGAGGACGGCCATTTGGTATTTCGAGGAATTTTGTATTTTGAAAATTTTGGTTTCTTCGTTTTGTGCCAAGGTGGAGATTTGTTATTTATGTCACAAAACAAATCATTAGATGATATTTTGAAATTGAGTAATATATATATTGGTCTTAACTTTTTCTTGAAGGAAAAGCATACTTGGAGAAGAAGAATACTTGGAGAAGAAGTTTACTTGGAGAAGAGATTTACTTGGAGGAGAAGTATACTTGAAAGCTAAGTATACTTGATGGCCAAGTTTTGGGATTTACTTTCTCTCCAAGGAAATTTTGTCTATATATATTGCTACTCTCAATATCATTTGCACAACAACATAAAAGCCACCATACCAATTTAGAAGAGAGCCACTATATTTGTGTGAGAAGAAGACAAAAAAAATATTTATCCTTTTGAATTAGTAAAGCCACTATTTGGTTGAAGTTAATTTGGTTCTTTGAAGCAAGCAGTTTCTTAGTTGGAGAACCATCACAGTACAACACTTGTGCTTTTGTCATCGTACAAGGTTAGAGATACTGTGTAATTTAGATTTCATTTTGTAAGTGGTTATTTACTTGGATATTGGTATCTGTACTCTCCTTTTGGATTTGATAGTGGATTTGCCCCGGTGTGTGTGTGTGTGGTCATTTGATCCATCTGGTACATATATTATACAAAGGGTCATTTTATGGTACATATATTATTATATCATTGGTCATACGTAAGACTCGTACAAAAATAAAAATTACATCTTGAATTCCGTACTTGCATCCACGTGGCTATTTGTCACCAAGTTGGATTTAATCTTGGGCATATATACATAATAGATATCGAGCTAATGTTTAAACGATTATTAGTTGACACATTTATTATTTTAAGGGTAATTTTTAATTCAAAAATATATTAGATATAAAATCAAGTTGATTTTAAACTGAAAAACTCTTACCAACAAAAGTTTTTGATAAATCTAAAATAATATAATAAAATGTGATTGAATATTACAGCCTTATAAAGTTGTTCAATTAATTTTTTTTTTAAATTACTTAAAATAATACATTTTAAAACTTATAATGACAAAAATAATACAATTCTTTTAAATTAAGAATATATTAGTTAATGTTAGGTTAATATTAAGAGTGTTAATTTTGTTATTTATTATAAGTTTTAGAGGTGTTATATTTATTATTTTTCAATGTTATTTTTCGTTAAATTTTTAATGTTAATTGTATTTATTATATATAGAATTAATCTTTAAAATTAGTCAACAAGACATGATATATGTGCTTATGTTAACACTACTGTGTTTCAATTTCACAAAGAAAATAAATTAGAGTAATAGGAAAAATAATAGTTTGGAATAAGATATTTGAATCAGAGTGTTCTCTATAAAGTATCAAAACTTTGTTACTCCAATAGAGAACGATTGATTTAAATGTACAAGCGTTGAAAAAAAAAGGCATTTCAACAAAAACAAGCTAGGCAGTTGTACAATCCTTTAGTAAATTAAAACATTCAAATATATTTATATCGCAGTTGCACAATTTGGAAATGAAAGTATCCCCTTTACGCAGCAAAACCAGTCTAAATATTTTCATAACACGTTCATGACTTATTCATATATATCAGCTTGGTCAACAGCCAAGTTTTTAAAAGTCTACCAAAAAAATCAACAACTCCAAGCAGAAGACTGAAATTGAACAAACTCTCTTTGGCTATAAATACTTGAACATATTCTCTGTTTTTACACATTCAAAATCATAAACACTTCAAATTAAGTTTATACAAAACCAACTCCAACTTCTATATCTCTTTCCTCAAAAAAAGAAATCCCAAAACAAATATATATTATATATTAAAAAAAAAATGCATTTCCAAAGGTGAATAATACCATTTTGATAATTATAGTTATCAGTGTGGTTACATTATTCATGAGCTACAATGGAGTTGAAGCTATTAGAGTATTGTCTTAGGATTTTACACGTGCAAATTACATTGAAAAATACACGTCATCAATTATTTACGAGAGAGCTAAGAATACAATGTCATGTTGGCTTGAACGCCTAGCTTTTGGACCTAGCCCTAGAGGTCGTGGTCATTAATAAGCACTTAGCTAGTTAGCTCGTGATCATCATCAGGAATTTATTCTTTTTTTTTTATAGAGGATAATAAGATGTAGAATCACTTTTATAATTTATACAGGATCATAGATTATACATAAGAAATAAATTATAAATATTTGTGATAGATAAAATATTTCTTTATCATTGTCTTAAGTTCGTCTTAACAACGTGTGTTTCTTTAAGGCATAGAAATACTTGAATGTGTGATTATAAATTTGTATTTAAAAAATATATATTAATTGTTAAAAAAAAAGTCAAGAAAAGAAAAAAAACAATGGAACTACGGGGAAAAAAAAGTTCAAAAGTAGTGGTCGCTCAATATTATTAACAGCAACTTTAACAATTACAAATATGATGGTTTTTTTTTTTTTATTATTCAAAAAAGGCTCCCCTCAGTTTAGGTCGGATAGGACTATTGCCGCACACCGCCGCACCACTGAGGATCACTGCCATTTGTTTATACGCCACAAGCACGGTAAGTGTCTAGCGGTACCAGTGGACTGCGGTCCAACTCAACAAAGCGCATGGTTCGAAGCGACATCCATCGCATACCCGGAGGCCGAACAGACTAGCGTCCACCAAGCTTTGAACCTGCGCCCTGCCGTGTGAGGACAGAGGACTGGTGCTTAGCACAGGCGCCCAACCACTAGGCTATCCCGTGATAGGCTACAAATATGATGGTTAAGAGTACTCGGATTACTCTAAGAATAATTAATGATAATTAATTTACTCAAAATAAAATATTATTATATTCTAAACATCTTCATGCTTTTCATCCTTATTTTTGACAAATTTATAATCATAGTTCAACTTATAGTGTGGCAATAAGAATTATTTTTTACATTATAAATTAAAAGTTCAAAATAATCTTAAAAAAATATTTAGTAAAATAATTTTTAAAGTACTTAATTCTTTATTGAAAGGTATTCATGCTCTATTTTAGTTGACACATAAATAATTTTTTGTTAATGTGTTCCATGTAAGTAAATTAATACTAATGATTTTGCGTGAGTTGTAGTTTCTTTTTACTCCAAACGTTAACTATACCACTAACCATAAAAAAGTGCAACTCGTGTGAGGCCATTAACGTTAATTTGCTTATATAGTACATATAAATTTTTAAAAAATACATGTGTAAAAATATATATATGAATTCTTTTTTGTAGTGAAAAAAATTTGAATATCTTTGCGAAAATGAACTTAAATTTGAGTACTTTTGGAAATTATTTAGCAAAAATATTTATTTGTAAAATGAGTAATAATCTTTCCAATTAATAGAAACTAGTACTTTCTTCGATTCTCCTGAAAGTTGACCCCTATGGTGAGGACTACTAAAATAGTTTTACATGAAATCTAGACATGTATTAAGTTTTTTATTTCAATTTTTTTATCAAGTAACTAGCAAGTAAAATATATTATTATACAATAAAATCATATCGAACATATCTGTTTTTTCTTAGGTAGAGCTCGTTCAATTCTATCATAACATCTTACACAAAATAATAATATTTTACTGTTAGATTACAACATAATATGGACCACTAAAAGTATTACAAATTAATTTTTCTCAACGTTTTCTCAATAATATATAGATCAGTTGATTAGTTCATCACATCAAACTATTGTTACAAGAGTTGTAAGAGTAGATCATACACGTACTGATGATAATTTAACTGATCTTTTGATGAAAGGATTAGCAAGAGAGAAAATTTTCAAAACCTCAAAAAGAATGTGATTAATGCCTTTAGAATAAAGAGTATGGTAACTCAACTTATAAATTGGAGATTCCAAGAAATAAGTTCAATGGGTAATAACAAGTCATGAAGTGATATGAATTAAATCTACTATTATAAATCTCATTATATACTGTTAGAAACATGAAGTCTTGAAGCGACAAGAAAAAAAAAAGAGTTAATTATTAACTCTTAATGAGTTATATACTCTATGTGGAGTGGAGTACATAGCTTCAAAAGTATTCTTGATAAACTCACCAATGTGAATGTAGAAGTGTGGCTGCTTCTTGTAAAATTTTTGGACAAAATTTACTACAACATTTATTATACTAGAATACACATGCATAGCCGTAAAGCAAGAATTTTTGAACTATACCTTAGAAAGGTTATGTGTGTAATGTTGTTAGAGATAGAGTTCAAAACTAAGAGTTATTATAGTAAATTATAAAGCATTAATACTATGCAAAGTTCAAGTCGATAGACATCTTTTGTTTATGCACAATCTTATATCTTTGATTGATTGGTTGCTCGATAAAAAAATATTTTTATATAAAATTCAAGTGAGGATTGTTAGAAATTTAATTGCAAATTTAAAAAAAAAAAAAGATGAGGAAAAAGGTGCCTTGAGTTTACTCTCTCAAAACTTTATCCCACATTAATTTTTTATATTTTTTAGAGATATGTATATAAGCAAATAGATTTACAATTAGGATAGAGTCCAAAGAGGTACCCACTTTTGTGAAAGGGGAGAGGACATAGACAATGATAGTTCCACCCACAAGCACGCGTCGTCATTGTAGTTTGGCTAAGCCGAATGCAAGTTGGTATGGAATTTTATTTTTTGAAAAAAATTTATTTTTTAAATTATTTTTCCAACAGTTTATGAATGTTGCACATTCTTTATGATTTGTTTCTTTATGAACATTGTACTTTCTTATCCTCCTGAATTTCTGTGATAGTTTCAATTTTCAGCTATAAATAAAGCCATAAATATAAACCCAAAAAGTTAATGAAACCAATCCAGAAACACTTTTCAATACAACAGCCCAAAAATATATTTTTAATACATAATCAAAAATTATTTTTCGATTCAGAGCAACATCATTTTATTGTTACTGTTTGTACATTTTGGGTAGAGCATCATAATGTCTTAAAGAGAGCTACCTAGTCCGCGACTAAATCCAAGCAATATATAGTAGTATATTTTAATATATCGGTAATTTTGTTCCAGTTTATTTTTCTATATTCAGAGTAACATTAACTAACCTAGGAAATTAATCTTATATATAAACGCTACCATAGTCTTTTACCATTTGTTAAAACAGAGATGAAATCTGTTTCCTTCAAACTTTTTAGCTAGACACCTATCACACTAAACGTTTTAGGAAACACCTTTTTATCCTTGCTGCCTTTGAAAAGTTCTCTCATACATTAAAATGTCCACTTTGACTTAAAACTCTCTTGCTAATGGTGAAATGGGAGCCTAAGTCCGATAAAACAGCAAAAATAGTGATCATTGCAGGAGAAAAGTTATTTGGAATCATCTTTCCATCAGGACGAAAGATTCTAATATCATCAAGAATTTCAAACAATTTTCTCAAGTTGTCCACCACGAGTTTGTTAACAAATTGAAAATGAGCAATCCACCTCATAGCCCATGTATGGCTCAAACTCGGGAAGTGGAAGATATGTGCGAATGCAGTTGACGACAGCAGAACTAGAAGTCTCGATAGAAGTAGCAGGATCGTGACGGGGAGGAGAGCTATGGGAGAACCGTACCTATAGGTTAAAATTTTTTTTTTTTAATAATTTTTTTCTGTGATTATATTTTTTCCTGTTTCTATCCCTGCTCACTATATTTTGTGGCATGTTTGATTCTCGTCAGTTTTGTTCAAATATATATGTAATAAAATATTTACAACAAAGAAGAACTAGATTCATCAAATTGCTAAAAACAATGAAATACATCTAATGAAAAGTTTATTTTCGAATTGCTGGTTTTTAGAGTTTGAGCGGGAAAAAACAAAAACACATTTATATTTATATTTATAAATGAGTAATGTGCAAATTCGATACATTTTTATCCAAATTTTAAAATTGCACAATTTATCATATTTTCTTTGAGATGGGATCTATGGATTATTTTTTTATAATAATTATACTATTCACATAATTTTTTTTAAACCATAACATGGTTTTAAACTCTAAATCTTTACAAAGCCTTAATATTCCAGCTTCCTTCTTTATTCCAGTCAATAATATAAATGCAGATTGCAAAATAATATTTATACATATCCAGAGAGACAGAGGAAAGAACATAAGAATTAAACTACTCTCATTGTCATATAAAACTAAAATTATTGATAAGTAGAGACTGGAGAAATGAAAAATAAATAGAAAAACCTGAAGCTTGGAGCTGAGAAGATTGAAGACTAAATCAAAAATGAGAAATGAAGCTGGCGGTGGATCTGCGGGCAGGAGACGATTCTAAAAATTAAACACTAGCTCAAACATGAGGGAGATAGCTGAGGGGGAAATATTAATTAGGTTTGTGTAGAGGGAGGCGGCGCTGGGGACAAGGGGGTGAGAAAGAAAGTTATATATGTGTGGAGCCCGTGGATATATATATATGATTTGACCTACGGGTACGGTTGTTAACCGTACCTAAAAGGCTACGGGTACGGTTAACAACCGTACCCGTAGGTTAATTAAAAAACCTTTAGGTACGGTTAACAACCGTACCCGTAGAGTTTTAGGTACGGTTGTTAACCGTACCCGTAGAGTTTTAGGTACAGTTAACAACCGTACCTAAAAGTTTTTTAATTAACCTACGGGTACGGTTGTTAACCGTACCCGTAGCCTTTTAGGTACGGTTAACAACCGTACCCGTAGGTCAACTTTTAGGTACGGTTAACAACTGTACCTAAAAGTTTCCGTAATTTTCCGAAAAAGTTCCGCGTTTTGGTTCACTTTTAGGTACGGTTAACAACTGTACCCATAGGTAATTCTTTTACAATACACGGGCAACCGTACCTATAGCTATTTAGGTATTGTTGTTATCAAATTTTTAATTTAACAACCGTACCTATAGGTATATTTTGTTGTAGTGGATGAACCAGGTGTGTACGTGAACTTGTAGAGTTTTTTCTTCAAGAAAAGACGATTAAGAGGTCTTTTCGACATATACTTATCCTCCATTGTCTTCCACAACTTCTTTGCTGACGTTTCCTTCATGACAAAATATTTTTGATCTTTGGCGAGACACAGCCTAATAGTACCACATGCCTGACGATTGAGTTTTGCCCAATCTTTCTCATCCATGTCTTCAGGTTTGTCCTCAAGAGCATGGTCCAACTCTTGTTGACACAATACATTTAGTACCTCACATTGCCACATACCAAAATTATTGGTACCATCAAATTTCTCCACCTCAAATTTTGCATTTGTCACCATAGTTCTAACTGGTGCTGACGAAGAAGATGCAGATGTTGGTGCCACAATATCTGAAAACTCTGACATACTTCCTTTTACTCACAAATCTGCAACAACACAATTTGTCGAATATGGATCGTATCGGCTCTGATACCACTTGTTGTGCAAAATTCACTTGAATACTATTATTATAAGAAAGATCCCAGGAAAGACTAGAGGGTCACACTGGAGCCACTTAAATTCCAAACTCTTTAGACAGAACTTTCCTAAATAGTAAGCACTCAATTGAGTAACAAACAACTGCGGTAACCAAACGTAGAGAAATTAAATAACAAAGTGGACACACAAATTTTACGTTGGTTCAGCATAAGGCCTAATCTACGGGCAAAGACGAGGAGAATAATTCACTATTCAAATGGTGTTTACAAAGTGGGTACAAACTCTCAAATACCCCAAGATCCTAATATACCAAATTTAGAGATTTTTCTCTAACAAACAAAAAAAGAGCAACTACCAAATGTGTTAATTCCAACACTTTGAAGCTACCAAAATGAACTTCCTAATTTTGCTCTCTTTTTCTCAAATGCAACTCTTGAAATGAATTGCTAGGGATAATTTCAAATGAGCAAATACTTGCTCTATTTATAGAGAAGAAATTTACTATTGAAGAGCTAGTTCATGTATGAACACTTCTTTGCAATTTCTTCTTTTGTGGGCTTGATGACATAAGGGATGAACTCACCCTTTGAATGACATAAACAATGAGCTCATCCTTTGAAATGACATAAGCAATGAGCTCATCTACTCCTCCAATTTTGAATAATAGCTTAATTAGAGCCACAACATTTCAACAATCTCTACCATGCT
Organism: Elaeagnus macrophylla; assembly: GCA_029378325.1. Taxonomy (NCBI): domain Eukaryota; kingdom Viridiplantae; phylum Streptophyta; class Magnoliopsida; order Rosales; family Elaeagnaceae; genus Elaeagnus; species Elaeagnus macrophylla. The sequence goes on from JARDWI010000148.1 coordinate 49,519, forward strand.
CAGGTGAAGAAGGGGGACCACCTATCATGCTAGAAGTAACCTAGGCGGCCTAGACGACTTGTGTTAGAGAAGTAAAATCACTGATGCATGTTACACCCTATGATTGATCCATGTCACCTTTGCATAGCCAAAGAAGTACGGTCAATCCATAGTCAACAAAAACTTGAATTTTAAAAATTAACTTATGCTAAATATTCCTTGAACTAATAAATTAATATATTAATGATTTGATATATTCTTATATGAAAGATCATTAATATATTTATTAATGATATATTATTTAATTTATTATTTATTATTTAAAAAGACAATATTATGAAATTGTCCCTAATCCAAGCCAATTAATAGGCCCATCCATTCATCTTTTAAGATAACAATTTTCTAGCTCAATTTCATTTCCTATTTGATTTATTTAGTTAAATCTTTTGAAAATTGACTTAAATATTAGAGTAGATACAAATCTCGTGTCGTTCCTTGTTCCTTTTGATTGCTTGCTAATGTATTTCAGGTCAATGTGACGAGCATGGTGAATACAAAAATCAGCTTCAATGCAACCAAATCACAATTAATTCATATTTGAATTAAAAGAACATGCAACACTTTCAAGTTAGTTATGAGTTATGTTACACATACAACTCAAACCGCAACACTTAAAAATACATATGTTCTTTACAAATTGTTAATTCACAATAATGCAATTACTATTCCATGGTTTTTCATATATGATCAACAACGTACACAACAAAAAGAGTTTGTGTTGAAGATGCATCCATAAATGATCGGTCAGAAAATGGAAGAACCTCTAACCATTGCGCTCCATCAAACCAAATAGCAAAATGAGATATGGAATTACTACTGCATGAAAGGATTTAAATTATCAAAAAAGAAAATTGGTTCATTATTTTCAATTTTTTTATCATAACACATGTCAGCTTATTAATTAAGATAGTGTTCCAAGCATTCCGTTTTTCAATCACATGTATGTAGTTTTTTAGAAGCAAATTACTTAGCCTAGTTATGGAAAAATTTCATGGGAGCATATATGTTGCACACTTGGTGGCATAAATGGTGGATATGAAAACGAATGATTTGTTTCTTTTTATTAATATAGGCTTTTGATTTTTTTTTTTATATATTACAAAATTGGTGAATAGTGAGGAAGGAATTGTTGAAAAAAAAAAAAAAACTAAACTAAACTAAACTAAAATCTGAGTACTAAGATTAACATTGAAACATATATACTTTTGCAGACACATCTTGTTGAAATATTAAACTTAATTTGTGTAAGTCATTTAAATCTTCTAGATTGTCCTAGACTTTGTTGTTATTGTACTAATAAATGTTTAGTAGTTGTAAGAGTGAGACTAATAAATGTAAGTAGGTATGAGTGGTGTAGGTGTAAGACTAATTAATGTAGGTAGTTGGGAAGTGATTAAATGAGTTGGTTGGGAGGTATAGAGAAGTGCTTTTGGAAGCCTATAAAGAGAGCTTTTCTAGCACCATTTGTGTTCAAGCCAAAAAAAAAATCATCAAGCAAGTTTAAGAAATAAACTTGAGTTACTCTTCTCCTAAATCTCTTCCTCTTATATATTTTCCTCCTAAAATCTTCTCTTGCAAAAGCCCACCATTTACAACAAAGTGGTATCAGAGCTTAGGTAGTGAAGAGTTTAGTTCAAGAAGATGGCAACAATGGCATGGCTCCCTTCCAAGTCCCACTTCTCACAAAAGAAAAATATGATAATTGGAGCATCAAGATGAAGGCATTACTAGGTGCCAATGATACTTGGGACATTGTAGAGAATGGGTATGTTGAATCACAAGATGAGACTACTCTTTCTCAAGCACAAAGAGATGTTCTCAAGGATTCGAGAAAGAAAGACAAGAAGACTCTCTTTCTCATTTTTCAAGCGTTGGATGATGATAGCTTTGAGAAGGTGTCCGAAGCAAAAACATCCAAGCAAGTATGGGATATGCTTCAAACTTCTTATATGGGAGCGAAACCGGTAAAGAAAGTACGTCTTCAAACTCTAAGAGGAGAGTTTGAATCTTTGCACATGAAAGAATCCGAAACAATTTCGAAATATTTTTCTAGAGTTCTAACTGTTTCTAATCAACTAAAAAGAAATGGCGAAACTTTGGGTGATGTAAGAATTATGGAGAAAATTCTTCGCTCTATAACTAAAAATTTTGAGCATATTGTTGTCACAATTGAAGAGACAAAGAATTTAGAAGAAATGACAATTGAGCAACTTTTGGGTTCTTTACAAGCATATGAAGAGAGAAATAAAAGAAAAGATGAGATCGTTGAGCAAGTTCTTCAAACAAGATTCACACTAAAGGAGGAACAAGAATGGTTTGGCAAAGAGAGAAACCAAAATGGAAAAGGTCGTGGTAATGGTCATGGTCGTGGCCGTGGACGAGGAAGAGGTGGTTTCAAGACTTTCAACAATGAAGAAAGGAGACAAGAGCCAAGTTCATCAAGAGGTCGTGGTAGAAGCAACCATGCGGTAAGAAATTATAACCCACATATTCAATGTTATAATTGTCAAAGATTTGGACATTATGCTTCCGAATGTAGAACTCCAAAGAGAAATGAAGAAAGAGCCAATTTTGTGGAAGACAAAATTGAAGAAGATACCACCTTACTCCTAGCATACAAAGGAGAGGAAGGAAGAGAGAAGAGCACATGGTACCTTGATACCGGTGATGAGTGCTCGAAAAGCACTAATATTTCGTGATTAATTATGCTTGATTGATTGATATATAGATTTATTATGACTATTATTTCGATTATTTTCATAAATCTATCCATTCGGAGTCACGGGTATATTTTAGTGTATTTCAGGTGTTTTTAGCGTCAAATGAGTCAAATAATGAAAACACGCAAAGACGGAACACTTACGGCGCTCGGATCACGAGTTACGGGCTAAACGAGACAAATATGTAAGCCTTACATAATGTGCCATCACATATGTAAGGGGGGACGTGAAAAGAAGGAAACCAATGCGCGCCGCGGCGAAAGAATTGCATGCCGCGGCGTGAGGCTCTCGGGTTTGATCCTGAAAACATAGAAGCATTGCGCGCCGCGGCGAGGGAATTGCATGACGCGGCGGGGAGCTCTCGGGTTTTTGCATATTTTTCAGAAATTGTGTTGCGCCGCGGCGGGGAAAATGCATGCCGCGGCGCGCCTATTCCTATTGCAATCAGGAATCCCTTACATCTATAAATACCCCCTTAGACCCCCTTTACAAACAGAACTCGAACTCACTTGACCAACTCATACACAACTCTTCCTCTTCTCAATTTTGCGACCCAAACACGACATTCAATCAGCTTTGAGAGCGTTGCCACATTATAACGAAGCAAGAGATACCATTCTAAGGATTCAAGGAAGCCAACGACGATCGAAGATAAAGCTTACGGAGGAGTACGTCAACCGATCCATAAGCGGTATTTAGATTTAGGTTTTCCTTGTTGTTATAGAATTAATTTATCTTCTCCATTTGTTAAAGTGTATGATCATATTTTATTTGTCTATGAATAACAATATGAACATGAGCGGCTAGTTTCGTTATGGATGTTTAGTTTGTGTTGCCATGTTTGCTAGGATTGTGTATGGTGTATTTAATTGATTTATGAATGAATTACTTTTTGATTAAGAGCATGTTTAAATGTTTGATTATGAATAATCATGGGCCAATTTGGTGTTCGTAGTTAGACTGAAAAATCTGAGAATTTAGTTAGAGGAACGTCACCTTAACTCTTTTCCGAAACACTTAATCAAAGCTTCAAGTTAGTGACTTAGTCATAGCATTAATTTGATTGGCATAATTTCCTTGCGCATAATTTGATAGCTAGTTAATTTACCCCGGCCAAAGGCGGTTAATTAGTTAATCAACAAAGAAACCTACCCCGGCCAAAAGGAGTTTCGTAATTAAAAGGAAAGCCGGTAGTTTAATTCATATAGGACGTTCATGCATATCACCATACCTTTTCGATGCAAACATGGTTAACCAAGCTAAACGTCCATACATCCTCTATTGATATTTGATTTGATTGATTGTTTGATTGCGATCTTGTTTTAGTTTAATTGTCGTCTGATTGTTCTCGTTACCGAAATCAACCAACCTTTTTACAGTTTTATTAGCGTTAGGATTCTAGTTACTTAGAGTTTCAGTTTCACTAGAACTCTATTTAATTAGTGTTTTATTTTCATTAGAACTCTATTTTGATTAAAACGTTAGTTATTTAAAACCACTGCAATTGCTTGAGAGACCGACCTTGGAAGTTGCTTATCACTTTACTACGAGTGATTCGTACACTTGCGAGTACACATTTTAACACATCAACAGGCGCAAGCAACCATATGTGTGGAAATAGAGATATGTTCGTGGAGCTTGATGAAGTAGTAAATAGTGTAATTACCTTTGGGGATGAATCCACAATTCCTATAAAAGGCAAAGGTAAAATCCGTATTCGCTTGAAGAATGGAGGATACCAATTTATTTCAAATGTTTATTATGTGCCAAAAATGAAGAGTAATATTTTGAGCTTAAACCAACTCTTAGAAAAAGGTTATGATGTTCACATGAGAGACAATAGCCTTTCTTTAAGAGATCATAATTTTAACTTAATAGCCAAAGTTCCAATGGCCAAAAATAGAATGTTTTTGTTAAACATTCAAAATGATGTTGCACAATGTTTAAAGGCTTGTTTCAAAAATACATCTTGGCTTTGGCATTTAAGATTTGGACACTTAAATTTTGGTGGTCTAAAATTGCTTTCTTCCAAGAATATGGTGAACGGATTGCCTACCATCAATCTACCTAACCAACTTTGTGAAGGGTGTTTGATGAGTGTTCAAAAAGTACTAATATTTTGTGATTAATTGTGCTTAATTGTTTGATATATAGATTTATTATTATTGTTAATTCGATTATTTTCATAAATCTATCCATTCGAAGTCACGGGTATATTTTAGTGCATTTCAGGTGTTTTTAGCGTCAAATGAGTTAAACAATGCAAATACGCAAAGACGGAACACTTACGGCGCTCGGATCACGAGTTACGGGCTAAATGAGACAAATACATAAGCCGTACATGTTGAGCTAGCACATATGTAAAGGGGTACATGTGAAGAAAAGGAAAGCAACACGCGCCGCGGCGGGAAAAATGCATGCTGCGGCGCGCCTATTCCTATTGCAATCAGGAATCCCTTACATCTATAAATACCCCCTTAGACCCCCCTTACGGAAGAACTGGAACTTGTACACAACTTTTTACACACTACAATTTTGCGACCAAACACTACATTCAATCAACTTTGGGAGTTTTGCTACACAAAAACAAAGTAAGAGAAACCATTCTAAGGATCCAAAGAAGCCGTCGACAATCGAAGATAAAGCTTTTAGAGAAGAACGATATCCCATCTATAAGCGGTATTTAGATCTAGGTTTTCTTTGGTGTTGTAGAATTCTATTTTTCTTCTTCTTTCGTTGGAGTGTATGTTCATATTTTATTTGTCTATGAATATTAATATGAACATGTCTGACTAGTTTTATTATGGATGTTTAGTTTGTGTTGCCATGTTTGCTAGAATTGTGTATGGTGTATCTTATTGATTTATAAATAAATTACTTTTTGATTAAGAGCATGTTTAGATATTTAATTATGAATAATCATGGGCCCATTTGATGTTCGTAGTTAGGTTGAAAAATCTGAGAATTTAGTTATAGGAACGTCACCTTAACTTTATTCCGAAACACTTAATCAAAGCTTCAATTTAGTGACTTAGTCATAGCATTAATTTGATTGGCATGTTTTCCTTGCGCATAATTTGATTGCTATTTGATTTACCCCCGCCAAAGACAGTTAATTAGTTAATCAATAAAGAGATTTACCCCCGCCAAAAGGAATCTCGTAATTAAAAGGAAAGCCGATAGTTTAGTTTATATAGGACGTTCATGTTATCTCACCATACCTTTTCGATGCAAGCATGGTCAACCAAGCTAAATGTCCATACATCCTCCATTGATCTTTGATTTAATTGAATTGATTGCTTGCTTGCGATTTTGTTTTCGTTTGATTGTCGTATGATTGTTCTCGTTACAAAAACAAACAACCTTTTTACAGTTTTACTTGCTTTAGAATTCTAGTTACTTAGAGTTTTAGTTTTACTAGAACTCTATTTGATTAGTCTTTTATTTTCATTAGAACTCTGTTTAGATTAAAAGTTAGTTATTTAAAACCACTGCAATTCCTTGAGAGACCGACCTTGAAAGTTGCTTGTCACTTTACTACGAGTGATTCGTACACTTGCGAGTACACATTTTAACACATCAGTGTTTGCTTGGAAAACAGTTTAGAAAAAGTTTTCCTAAAGAATCAACTACAAGAGCAAGAAGACCGCTTAAACTAATCCATACAGACGTGTGTGGTCCAATCACTCCAAGTTCATTTGGTAAGAATAAATATTTTCTTCTCTTCATTGATGATTATTCTAGAAAAACTTGGGTATATTTTTTGAAGGAAAAATCTGAAGTTTTTGGAGTCTTCAAGAAATTCAAAGTACTTGTTGAAAAAGAAAGTGTACTTCAAATTATGTCTATGAGATCCAATCGAGGAGGTGAATTCTTATTAAAAGATTTCAAAGAATTCTGTGAAAATAATAGAATTCGTCGCCCTCTAACGGTTCCAAGAACTCCTCAACAAAATGGTGTAGCAGAAAGAAAGAATAGAACCATCCTCAACATGACTCGAAGCATGTTAAAGAGCAAGAAGATGCCCAAAGAATTTTGGGCCGAAGCTGTAGCAAGTGCCGTTTACTTATCAAACCGATCTCCTTCAAGAAGTGTTTGGGGCAAAACTCCTCAAGAAGCTTGGAGTGGTAGAAAGCCCGATGTTTCACATTTAAGAGTCTTTGGAAGCATTGCCTATGCCCATGTTCCCGAAGAAAGAAGAACCAAGCTCGATGATAGGAGTAAGAAGCTTATCTTCATTGGCTATGACACAAGTTCCAAAGGTTACAAGCTTTACAACCCAACAAATGGCAAGATCCTCATTAGTCGAGATGTAGAGTTCGATGAAGAAGGCATATGGGATTTGAATGCTCAAGATGAAGACTATGACACTATGTTTTTCTTTGAAGAAGAAGAAGATCCAAGAAGAGAAGTTAGAGATGAAGATGAAGAACCACATACCCCACTTCATCCACTATTGCCATTGAGAAGCTCATCTCCTTCAAGTGGAAGTTCAAGTACAAATGCAAATGGAGCATCAATTAAAGCAACAAGCCAAACTACAAATTCAAGTGAGAGGACTCCAAGAACAAGAGACTTAGAAGAGCTTTATGAGGTAACCCAACCTCTAAACAATTTTGATGTAACTCTTTTTTGTCTTCTTGGCGAATGTGAACCAATAGGTTTTGAAGAAGCTATCCAAAACAAGAAGTGGAGAGATGCCATGGATGAAGAAATGAAGTCAATCATAAAGAACGACACATGGGAACTTTCTTATCTTCCACAAGGACAAAAAACTATAGGAGTAAAGTGGGTGTACAAAGCAAAGAAGAATGTCCAAGGAGAGATAGAAAGATACAAGGCAAGATTGGTTGCTAAAGGTTATAGTCAAAGGCAAGGAATTGACTACGATGAGGTATTTGCTCCTGTCGCTCGCTTAGAAACTATAAGATCAATTCTTTCTTTAGCAGCCTAAAATAAATGGAGCATTTATCAAATGGATGTCAAGTCCGCATTCTTGAATGGATATCTTGAAGAAGAGGTTTATGTTGAACAACCTCTAGGCTATGTGGCAAAAGGACATGAAGATAAGGCCTCAAATTGGAGAAGGCTCTTTATGGGTTAAAACAAGCACCAAGAGCATGGAATAGCAGAATTGGCAAATATTTTCAAGAAAATGACTTCAAAAAATGTCCTCATGAACATGCTCTCTATGTAAAAGTGAAAAATGATGATATTATGATTGTTTGTTTGTATGTAGATGATTTAATCTTCACAGGTAACAATCCGAGATTGTTTGAAGAATTCAAGAGAACTATGACCAAAGAGTTCGAGATGACCGACATTGGGCTCATGTCATACTACCTTGGCATTGAAGTCAAGCAAGGAAAAAATGGAATTTTCATCTCTCAAGAAGCATATGCAAAAAAAGTGCTCAAGAAATATCAAAGTTTGATGAAGAAGGAAGAGTAGATCCAACTCTTTTCAAGAGCCTAATTGGAAGTCTACGCTACCTAACATGCACTAGGCCAGATATTCTCTATGCAGTTGGAATTGTTAGTCGTTACATGGAATCTCCAACAAATAATCACCTAAAGGCTGCAAAGAGAGTTCTTAGATATATCAAAGGTACTATAAATCTTGGCCTATTCTATTATTCTTCTAACAGTTCTGAACTTGTTGGTTATAGCGATAGCGACTGGGCTAGTGATTATGATGATAGAAAAAGTACAAGCGGATTTGTGTTTTTCATGGGAGATACCGCTTTCACTTGGATGTCAAAAAAGCAACCCATTGTGACATTGTCTACTTGTGAAGCAGAATACGTAGTTGCTACATCTTGTGTTTGTCATGCAATATGGCTTAGAAATTTGCTAAAAGAATTGAAGATGCCACCACAAACAGTAACCGAAATCTATGTTGATAACAAGTCTGCTATTGCATTGGCAAAGAATCCTGTGTTCCATGATAGAAGTAAGCACATAGACACACACTACCACTTCATAAGAGAATACATCACAAAGAAGGAAGTTGTAGTCAAATATGTGAGCACTCATGACCAAGTTGCAGACATCTTCACGAAGCCACTAAAACAAGAAGTTTTTCTCAAGCTGCGAAGACTTTTTGGAGTTTCACCAAATCAAGTTTAAGGGGGAGTGTTAAAATATTAAACTTAATTTGTATAAGTCATTTAAATCTTCTAGATTGTCCTAAACTTTGTTGTTGTTGTACTAATAAATGTTTAGTAGTTGTAAGAGTGAGACTAATAAATGTAAGTAGGTATGAGTTGTGTAGGTGTGAGACTAATTAATGTAGGTAGTTGGGAAGTGATTAAATGAGTTGGTTGGGAGGTATAGAGAAGTGCTTTTGGAAGCCTATAAATAGAGCTTCTCTAGCACCATTTGTGTTCAAGCCAAAAAAAAAATCATCAAGCAAGTTTAAGAAATAAACTTGAGTTACTCTTCTCCTAAATCTCTTCCTCTTATATATTTTCCTCCTAAAATCTTCTCTTGCAAAAGCCCACCATTTACAACACATCTTATTTGGAAAATTAATTTATTTTTTAAAATAATTCTGACACGTAACAACATGATGAGCATGAGTAAAAAAAGTGAGTGCAAGTTTGTGTTTACTTAGCATTCTTCAAGCAAATAGAACATATTTGCCTAGGTCTTTTCTTTTCATTGAGAATTAGAAAACGAAATTGCAAAAAAAATATGAAATTGCAATACTTACCTTGTTTTTGAGATTTATGATAATTTATTTGCAGGGACAAGGTGGATAGTCCCAATTTTTAAAATAATTTGTTAATTTATTTTATCCCAACATTAAGATTTATAACTAACAGATAAAAAAAATTATTTTCTAAAATTTCAACTTTTGAAATAAGGGAATGTAATAAATTGTGTAAAAAAATAGGAGCTTTAATTCATTAATCCCTTATTTTTATTGTATTACAAAAACGAATGTAAAGAAATCAATGAGAATTATTTTATATAATGATCGTGGAATTAAGTCAAAATCAAAGAAGTGTTCTTTAAACTTATTTGGATGGAAAACAATTATAGAAATTTTGGAACTATTGTAAATTTTTTAGTTGTTGATAATTACACCCTATTGGCATTGGTACGTACCAAATAAAAAAAATTTCTTGTGAGAAACATATAATAATTGGAATAATAAGAACCTCAGTTCCGTAGCAAAAAAAATAAATAAATAAATAAGAACCTCAGTTCATATAAAAACTTACCATTATAGACCATATGACTGAATGCCTTCGCTTTTGGCTTTGATCAACACATAGCAAGCCACGTTTGATACAATTCACACAGCTATTAAAATAAAACAAGGAATATCAACGTCAAATGTTATTTATTCAAATATAAATAGCATATAATAGTGAGGAGATTAGTTATTATATATCAACTCTATTATCGTTTATCCACTATTTGAAAATTGTGACTATACATGTAAATTGAAAAGAATCCTAACAGAAATATAAAAAGCATACCGTTCCATCATTATCATTAAAGACATCGATTTCTTCATGGATCCAAGAATCATCAATTTCTTGTACAGGCACTGTTTCATCATCATTAGCATCTAGCTGAGTTGTTATGTGCTGCAATCTCTCTAAATTTGAATGACTTTGGAGCAGCACTCTCTCATCAGATATTTTCAACTCGATGTTGCAGTCTTTCACATTCAAAGTCTTTAAGGATGGTACTTTGATGCAACAACAAGGATCATTTCTAGAGAAAAAGCCTTCCAGACTTGGTAGAGAATCGAGGTCCAAATCCTGCAATTCCTCAAAGACAATCTCAATACTATTAATATTATTACCATCATCACAGTCTCCATCACTGCTTTGCAAGATTACTCTCATTCTTTTACAATCTTCAACTTTCATGCTTTTGAGTTGGGTTAAGCCTTTAGCAACTGGATAAGTTACTAAATATTCCAATTCCTGACAACTAATTACCATCAAAAATGTCAGATTGCGGAAGGATATTGCAGAGGATACTATGTTCTTTAATCCGTCACAATAAAGCACTCCCAGATATTTCAGGTCTGGGAGTACTGCTGCTGATACAGATTGAGAGTTTTCCTTCCTTAAATTTGTCATCCAAGGCATGTGTGAAATGATAAAAGCTTTTAGATGTGGGAGGGTCCAAATAGTGTGCTCTGATATTGAACCGCCACCATTATTATCGTCCACAAATATTTCTGAAAATGTAGCTCTGCGCAGAAATAGTCCTTCAAAACTACTATGGAAATACCGAAAGCAGTTGGAGAGAAAAATATTGGAAGAGTCGACGTTATAACAATCAAACCGAAAATCTTTCACACTTCTCAAGTAACTTGCTGTAATTGAATCATTGCACACCTCCATGGCAGCACTCAAGGTCAACCTTTTCAAGTTCGGGAACGAATCCTGAAATATTAATACATAATATCATATCGATTGCGTTAATTCTATTATATCTTTTACTCATCTCTCATTTAATTCCAAAATTTGAACGCAATGAAATAATTTGACACTAACATATTTCACGAACGTCAAGTTATATTTATTTTTACGTATTTATTTCGTTAATTTGATTTATATTTTAAGAAATTTGTCACTACCTTTAATATATACAATTCAATACAATAATGATCTGCACTTAAATTACCTATAGCCTTAAAACTTCAAAAGTTATATTAGTTATACTCTTATGTAACTTATCAATTATATAATTAGTTAGCAAGCAAGGAAATAAAATAAATAAGGATCTTTCCATCTAATAAGTTGGTAATGATTATTAATCTTACTAACCTTTTCAATTAGAAAGAGAGATCGTTTCATTGGAGAGCATAGATTATCCGTTTTGCACTTTTCTTGGGAGCTTGAGTGTTCTTTGGCCAAAATCTGCACTATGTTATTGTTGAGTCCCAACACTACTTTCAAATGTGTGAGCGATGGCCATTTGGAACAATGCATTCCTCCATAAAAACACCTAAGTTGGGGCAGATAAAGAAATTTGACAAATTTTACTTTTGGGAATTCAAACATAATAAACTGATTTGTTTCTTGTTCCTCTTCTTTCTTCAAGATTTCCTCTAGTTTCCCACAGTGCTCTACAACCAACTGTTCTAGTAATTGAAGACTTCCAGCAAAGGAAGCTGGAATAACATTCTTTAAATTCGGACAATGCCTTATTTCTATCGAATTTAGATTCGATAGAAATGCATGATGACACTTGACAAATGTTACAATACTTTGGCAATGCTCAATCTTGACCTCTTTGAGTGCACAAAAGGAGTTGGAAGGGAGTTTGTCGTGCCATATCATTGTCACATTATGCACACCACTGACCTCCAAACGCTCCAAGTTAGGAAATTGTACCTGTTAGATATTCATTTATATTTGGACTTAATTATATATTGTTGACAAAAGTTTCCCAACTCAAGTATACAAAGTCGAGACATATATTGTATTTTTAATTATTAAACAATATTAGAGATCATTACGGTATAATTTATGTCAGTCATGTATAATTGGTTATGAAGTCAACTTTATTGTACAATATAAAAAATATATGACTATGTAGAATTTCTTTTTATATTCTAACACATATTGCATAGTTCGGTCACACAAAAATGCATTAATATGAAACATTTTAATAAATTCATTCAATGCATGATTGAACTATGTAAGTTTGTACAATATTAGCTGACAATATAGTCAAATCGATAAAATTGATGATAAATATCTAGATAAATTAATTTATGTTTAAATGTGTAATTTGTTTTACTTATTTTTCTTAACTAGCTATCGCACTAAATTTATTATAATTTTTTTAAATCAATATTTAATTTTTTTTTTTGTATTTCTTTACATTTTAAAAATAACAAAATTATTTTTATTTAAGATGAAAAAAAAGTCCGTGAATTTATAATTGAATTTAAAACAGATTATCATACATTTTGGTCAAACTTCATGTCACTAACATAAGTTTCATATCACTGACTTCATATCCCTGTTTATCACATCATTACAATATTTTGTCTATAAGCAAATGACATGGCTATAATTTCTACAGAGCTGTTTTTTTTTTGTTATAACTATTTTATGAAAGGGTGGTTGCCAGCTTGCCGCAACAAATTTACAAAAATATGTTCATCCCTGGTCTAATTTGTTTTATTACAAAAAAAAAAAAAAAAAAAAAAGGTCAAATTTGTATTATAAGGTTTAATATCAAATGGTGATAGTACTGCTATATTTACTGTTAAATTTTCAACAACAATAATATTTTTAAAATTATATAGTAATGATATTGCAATAATCAATCATGTTTTAGAAAATGACATAATTATATTTTAATGTTGGGGAAACAGTATATCCCTATGCTAATGAAACACATAATTGAAAACTCAAAAGTATAGATAATAAATTGTTAAAATTTATGATTTTTTTTAATCTGAAATTAATGATTATTAAAATAAAATAAAATATATGTTTTAAATTTTATCTTTTGATTACCCTCCTTCCAAACCCAACTAAGTCCTTTTTTGTGTGTGCTAATTATCCACTTTTACAAATACAACGAAATAAGTTACATGTCAAAATTAATTGATTATTTAATAAGAACTTAGAAAAAATAGGATAAATATAATCGATCAAAATTATTCTAGAAGAACAAGTATTATACAAGAAAAATATAGAAATTAAAATGATAGAAATTCAAGTAGTAAATGAATTAATTAAATATACTATATAAATATGATCATGAACGTGAAACAAGAAACATACCTCTCCACTAAAAAGTTTTATTTGATCAACATCAATCTCTTTAATAATCTTGCTGGAATCTTGGTTCCTTTGTGATAAGTCATTTGTCCTCGTTGATGCATCATCAACAGTAGTGTTGCCTTTGCAGTAGAAACCCACAAGCTTTGGAAGATCTTTCAAAGTCAACCTTTTCAATTTATTAAATTCAATGATAACATCGGCATTGTTTCTCAAGTAATCATCATCTTCTTTTTCTCGCCCAACTATCTCTTCCATTATATTGCAATCCACCACTTCCATTTCTTCGACTCGTGATAGGCACTTTGCAAGAGAAAAAGAAAGGAGTGTCTTCAACTTGGGACAACTTTGTGCTTTTATAATTCTTAAACTTTTAAAAGGGTTAAAGTTAAGTTGGCCAGAGCAAAGATGTTCTATGCTAGAAAGGTTTTGAAGAACTAGTGACTCTAAGAAAGGAAAGGCATTAATATTGGAGCTATTGGATCCAAATGACAGTATGACACTCCTTATTTCTGGATTATTTTGAATGTGGAGATGCTTCAAGCCTTGAAAACCATCACTGTCAGATTGAGTGAAAATGTTATCAACACCTTTCATCTCGTCTACATACAAGAATTCGGATTTCTTCAGCAGACTTTTAAGACCTTTATCCAGTGGACTACTTCCAACAAGCTTGAGTTTCAACACATTATTTGAGATTTCTTTAGACACATCATTCCAATGCCATATATCACCGATGAGTATTTTGAAGTTCTCTAACTTATTAGAGAACAAGTTCACTGGAAGAAGGGCATCATTTGAAATATGAATCTCCAAAGTGGTTAGTTGAGATAACTTCTTCAGCTCAAAGAGGCTGGCATTACCTTCAGTATCCCATCGGTTAAAACTCTCTCTCATTTTCAACTCTTCTAGCGATGTCAAGCATGATAAAACATTAGGAGCGATCACTTCAAGTTCAAAACAATAACTCAAATCCAACAACCTTAGATGAGTTAATTGAGCTATTTCTTTTGCTAGTTGTTTAAATCTAGATTGAATTAAGCTAAGAATTTCAAGATTCTTTAGTTGTCCAACTAAAGAGATGTCTTCTAATTTAGACTGATCCAAACACAATGTTTTAAGATTTGTGAGGTCAACAAAGGATAAAGGTAAGGACTTCATGTTGAATTTAGTTAAATCTAACACTTTGAGTGCCGTCATTTCTTTGAAAAAGTTGCTTGGGATTGAGTGTAGACCAATACTGTGTTGCTCAAAATTAAAAAACTCTAGCTTTGGGCATTCCAAGCTTTGATCAGGAAACCCACAGAAAATATCAAGCGAAGAAAAAGACATTATAGTGCAATTTTTAAGAAAATCATTATCTGGCCATTCTTTTAACTCTTGTCCTGAACACCTGAATAAGATATTCTCATATCTATGCTTAATTGAAATGCCAACATCTCTTACAAGATCATGCAACTTGATTATCTCATTATTATATCCATCAAGGAACAAACATGAATCTTTTAGTTTTTCCACCTGTGTATGGAATCTATTTCGTACTTCTTCCATTGTATGAACATTGTTACTAAATAAACCCATGCCAAAACTACAAACCAGCATGTAACTAAGAACATGGCACTGAAGTACACAACAGAGCAAGAATAACTTCTTGGTTTCGTCATCGTCTAACTGATTGTAACTCCATTCTATGACCGACTTTGCTTTATAATGTAAATCTTCTTCCTCATCACCAAGATTCTTTAGACGCCTCCAAACATCTCTCCATACATGTATATTTTTTTTTTTTTTCAAAGCTGCTGCAACTGTAACAACTAAGACAGGCAACCCACCGCATCTGTTAGCAACTTCAATTGCTACTCTTTCAATTTTGGAGTCTTGAACAACATCACCTGCTATCTTCGCAAATAGAAGCCATGTTTCTTCTTCATCCAAAGTTCGAAGACAAAAGTCTTTTTGAGTATACATCTTTGGCAACGAAAATACTCGTCGACTTCTAGACGTCATCAATATTTTGCACACCCCAAAATGAATCCCAACTTTCTCCAAATCAATTTCTTCCCATACATCATCTAAAATCACTAAAACCTTCTTGTCTTTAATCCTATCAAACAAAAGATTAGCCCTTTTGCCCAAAGTTTGATCGTTAGAAAACTTCAAATCTAAACTTTCAGCAATCTCTTCTTGTAACTTTTCCGGTTTTGGATTTTGTTTGACATCAAGAACTAGAACTACATCATCAAATAAGCCCTTGTGTTTTTTAGCCTCCCTAGCAACCTCTTTGGCAAGCGTGGTCTTTCCAACACCACCAATTCCATAGACCCCCATTAGTGTCATATTAACATTTTTCAATTCATTCATGATTTCCTCCACAAGTGAAATCCTTGATCTTAAAGCCTGATAATCTTTTGATGTTTTGCTCCATGTTTCTTGCGCATGAGCATTGGTCGCAACAATATTGGAGAAATTATCTTTTTGGCCGAGAAGTTCAACCAATATCTTAGCCAATTTTGTTGCTTTTCTGCTTCGCTGATAACGAGCCTTCACAAGAGTGCAATTTGATGTAGCTGTGCAGTCCTCTTCTAATAATAAGTTTGCCACTTTAATGATATCTTCAACACTTTCCATCCATCGTTTCACTGTAGGAAGGATTATTTTACCCTCTCTCTCTTCTCTATCAGCAAGCATCTCCAGGTCATCTTTTGCGTTCCTTAAATCATTAACTTGTCTCCTCAAATTTTCAAGGTTGCTTCCATAATTAACCACATATTTCACTTGGCGTTTGAATGGATCAATTGTATAATCTATAACTAGATGACCAACACAATCCATGCTGCTCAAAAGGACAAATAATTAGAAGGCATTTAGGAACTAAATTCACAAACTTGACTCAGACGAAATGTTTAAGGAATAAAAATGAATTAGATATATATAATTCCACCAATTAAATAGAAAAAATAAGAATTTTTCTTGTCTTTTTCTTCTTTAACTAATTCTACGAATATCAAGTTCTTTGAATCCTTTGACTCCGAAAACTTCCTTAACAAGTTAAAACATGAACAAATGATCAGATAAAATAAAACAATCAGTATAGATTTTCAATTTATACTCTACGTATTTTTAAGGTTAGTTTAAATTATTTTTATCGTTTAAATATTAAATTTATAAATAAGATATAATGCTTAATCAACACTTTAATTCAAAATGTTGTATCTTAGCATTCAAATTAAAATTGTTCAAGTAGAGAGAAAATTTCTTGAAAATGAACAAATTATTTAAAATTCAATAACAAAAGGTAACTTAGATTTTTTATTAGTTAAATAATATTTATAGGGTTGACCATTATAGAATAATATTGTATGTTGCTTCATGTTCTAAGATAAAAGATTAACTTAAATAAAATGATCATAAATATATATGTTATATATATTATAAATGTATTAAATTAAAAAAAAAATATGTGTACTAGTAATATATAATTCGGTCGATTAAATGTCAATTTACAAATTTTAAAATCTTAACTAACCTAACACAAATTGATTTTGCATTTTCAAAACCAAACCATTCTGTTTGAATCTATAAAACATATAAAACTCGACTCTGCTCTTTTTTTGGTCGAGTAGATCATTTTATTGGTTATTATGTCCACCTCTATAGCACTTACCCAAAAATATAATTAATTACTATAGGGTACACTATTTCAGAAGGTAGGAATAATTGGTAATAATATTATTCCAACTACTTTTCACATTGTTATAAAAAAATGTATTAAATGATTACTTTACAAATACCATTATTTACGTATTAATATCATTAATATTGAATAAAATTATAAAACATAAACTATTATTGTAATAATAACATTTTTAGTTGTGAAAATATCTTTGCATATTTTATTTGAGTAACCATACATTATATCCCAAAAGTTTGATCCCCACTACATCACATCTAAAGATAAGTTAGTTTTTTTTTTCAATGTTTTCAGTAACATAAATTTAGTTGTACGCACCCCTAACTAACTACATACTACATATAGGTTTCCATTTCAATTATGTGTGTGTGAAAAAAATTAATTAAAAATAAACAATATTATCATTCTTTCTAAATTTTAAATATATAATTAAAAATAATAATGTTATGTTATAAAATATGAAAACAAAAAATATTATTGTATTGTGTTGGATTGATTCTAATTATTTTTGGAGCAGAAAACGATCTAATAAATTTGATTTGTTAATTAAAATTTAAAACCAAACAAATACAATGAAAATTTGAAAGAACAGTAATGAGTTGTTAATTTATGCATTGAACAATAACTCCTCGATATATAACATTACTTATTAGAGTGATATTATCTAGAATTATTTTTAAAAAATTCATTAATAATAAATAATTTTATTTTAATAGTTTTATTAAATATGAAACAATAGCAAGGACTATAGTGAAAGTTTTATGAAGTTATTGCACTTATGATTGTTTCTACTTTATAGTGACGTGGAATATTTGTAGCCCTTTATTTATTTTCAATTATCCGTTTTATTAGAATATTAGATTAGTCATGCATCATATAAAAATTTACACTTATAAATTAAATATTAAATTTTTTATTTATATTAATTTATTTATATTACAATATTTTAAATAAATTGCAAAAAAACAATTATTAATTATATATACACTTAATATGCAATTCGTTTTTATTAGTAATAATTAATTATTCCAATTCACTGTTTAAGTTTCATGTTTTCATATGATATAACAGTAACATTTTAAAAAACCAAATACATCAGGAAAAAAAATAATTTTTTTATCAATACTTTATAAATAGACATAGAAATTATTTAATGTATAAAAAAAATTAAGTAGTACTAAATTTTAAAAGTACAATATTTTAAAAAGTGCAAGACACGATAAGTCCTAAAATTATTTTAAAATAAAAATAAAAATTGCTGTATTTGGGATCCCAAGTCCCATAATTTATATGAAAATATAGAACCAATCTTATTTTTAATTTTCGCTAAAGAACCAATAGTGATATTCTTCTCAAAGGGTATTTGTGAGATAAAAAATCTTCTTCTTTCAATGTTTTCCAACATTTTTTACTCTTATTTTAGTATAATTTGGCAATAAGAATTGAAAAAATTTATTAATTTTTTAAGACAATTTGATCGTAAATTTTATAATTCAATTTTTTTAGAATATGCTATTAAATTAAAAACTTTGTTAAAAAACTAAAACTTGAAAACATAACTTGTTATAAAATTGGCCTAGCTTACTGTTTGTTATCGTTACAATTCAGTGCTTACTAAATAAAATTAATATTCAATTGTTTAATCAAACTAATTTTTTTAACCAAAAAATATTTTGGGCATGGAAGGATTTGAACTATTGCCGAAAGAAATGTCAAACATTTCCTAACTACTAGTTTTGGACGCGTCCTTCGCACTTGTTTGTTATAGTATTATCATGGAATTGAAAATTATTGTACAGTGTGACTATACAAATAAAAGTATATATAATCATAAAATATTATTTAAATAGTTATAAATACATGAAGCCAAAAAAAAAAAATGGCTTTATAATTAAGAAAATAAAACCCTAAATGAAATGGAGATAAAAGAAAAAAAATATTTTCTCTTTTTGCTAAAATACGTGTTTTGTTAATTGTTCGTCATGGTATGAAATGTTAAATAAGAAATCTTTATGTTTTATTAAAAAAATCTAAAAAACTTGAGATAATAAATTCATATAACAAAGAAGCTTTATATTTAGGAAAAAGAAACACTAAAGAAAAATGCTAGTAAAAGAAAAAACATTTTTTATAACAATTATTGAAAGAGAATTATATTCCTTTAGCAAATAAAAAAAAAAAAAAAGCTTTATGGTTAAGGAAACAAAACCCAAAATAAAAATGGATGCAAAATAAAATTTGTTTAATTTTTTTTTTTGTTGATAAATTCAGTGCTATTTTATTAATTCTTTAACATAGAATTTTGGAGTTTGATAAATTTTTATTGCTTCCTTATAAGCACGAACCGTTTATGATCTGTTTCTTCTTTAGAAGATAAGATTTAATTTTAATTAGTAATTGTTAATTCATGGTTAAAAAAATAACAATTGTTAATGTTTCTTTAATTCTTTTGTGTTAATGTACACCAATTTGATAAAAAAAATAAAAAAACTTTTGCCTAGCTGCTACCAAAAAATTATAACTAAAATATATTTATTATCATTTTTCAAAGTATTAAACAAGAAGTGTTCTCTAAAAAATAATTAAAAAAAATGAAAATTTTAAAACAATGACTCAAAATCTTCCATATATTTACTCTCATTTATCTTATCTTAATTTTTGTTTTTTTACAAAATTTAAATAATTGTCAAATACAATAGATATTAAATAAATGGCTTCAAACAAAAGTCAAACATTCCTTTTTAATATATTGTATATATATTAGAAAACAGTTGGCCAAAAAATTAGGCAAGTAAAAGATTGTATGATCCTTTAAAACCTAATACAAATCTAATTTACAAGAATAATATTTTTAAAAAATTACTAAAATTAACATGTTTAAATTTTATAATAACAAAACTAGCACTAAACATGTAAACATATAATATTAAACGTTCAACATTTAACAAATTTAAATTGATACAACTTAATTTGAACGACATTAAATAAGACGGACGTTCAAAAAAAAAACAATGCAAAAATTATTATTAAATCGTAAAAATATATAATTTGAACATAAGAGGTACTAATTTTATTATTTTTTATATATAAACAACCACAGATACTATCCTTCAATAATAATATTCCTTTTCGTCAACCATTAAAAATTGTAATTATTATAATAAAAAAAAATTGTAACTAGTAATCATGTAGTTGAGTTGAGGAGAGTTCAAACCCAATTCCAAAAGGTTATATGTCAATTTGTATGACCTATAATTGGAGCAGTTATATGTCAAAACTGTCTTTATCCAAGGAGATTAGAGGGGTTCATTGAATCTGGTAAAGAAGACTATGTTTATAGATTGACGAAGTTAATGTATGGGCTGAAGCATTACCTCGCCAATGGTATAAACGATTTGACTCGATTGTTTCAAATGGTTATTATTGTTGTGAGCATGATTGCTGAGTTTACTTTAAAATTGGTGATGATAGAACATTAGTATTGCTTACTTTATATGTTGATCGTTGCTAAAAATAAAGAAAAGATTGATGACTTAGAGAATTTTCTTAGGAGCGAATTTAAGATGAAGGATCTTCGTATTGCCAAAAAGATCCTTGAAATTGAGATAAGTCGGATAAGAGAGATGGGAAACTTTAGTTGTTCCAAAAAGGTTACAAGGAGAAGATCCTGCATAAGTTTGGCATGTTGAATGTTAAGCCAGTGAAAGCAACACATTTCAGGTTGTCCACGAGTTTATGTCCGAGTAAAGAGGATGATGAGGTGGAGTACACGGCTTAAGTGCCTTATATCAGTGCAATTGGATGTCTAATGTATTTGATGATTGGCACTAGACCTAATACTTTTCAAGTAATAAATATAGTGAGTAGGTACAGAGCATTGGAATGCTGATAAATGAATTTTCAAATAATTGATTGTGACATCATGTTTGATAAAAATGGTGCATCTAATGTTGCAATGGGTTATGTGGATTTTGATTATGCCGGTGATGATACTAAAAGGTCGATGACAGGTTATGTCTTTAGTTTGAGTGATGGCTGTATTAGTTGAAAGTCAAATTTGTAAGATACAAATGCATTATCTACGACAAAGGCCGTATATAAGGCTATAACTGAGGCAGCAAAAGAAGGCATATGACTTATGGGTTTGTTAGAACAATTTGGTTTCAAACAAGACAATGTGCCTCTTCTGTGTAAGAGTCAGAGTGTTATTCACTTAGCCAAGAATCAAGTTTTTGATGCAAGGACAAAATACATTAATGTGAGGTATCACATGATTAAAGAATGGATGAACCAAGGGCTGATAAATTTGTCAAAGATTCATACAAAAGATATGTGAACAAAGTCAATGCCAAGAGATAAGCTAGGGCATTGCTTGGACTTGATTCATATAAGTTATTGAAGAACCATGAAGAGGGTGGAACATTCCTGACCATAAATGGAATGCTGTTCATCGTGCCTATTGAGAGGTACTTTAAGGTGATGATTTTGGAGGTCCAACATTTTGGTACAAGGTGGAGAATGTTAATTTATGTACCTAAACGAGTACGTTTTCTTCACTTAATTCGATTGGGCCTAATAATGCCAATTAGGTTAATAATATACCTCCTATTTGATCTTATATATATTCACGTAAAACTCCATCAATACAATCAGTCAATAAATCTTCAGCGGCAGTTTTAAACTATCAATGGCAAGAGGAATAGAGGTTGCATAAGGGGAGAAAAGAAGATCAATAGTAGGCAATATTGAAGACCCCTTTTTTCGATCCATTTGAAGAACCCAATCAAGAATATTATTTCTCGATCTCAACAATTATTTTGTAACAAATTTATAGTTACTTTTTCTTATTTATTTGTTGTTGCTAAACGGAGAAAACTTATTTACTTATTTATCACTTTTATGAGAGATTGATTTGGGTGTATTTAGGTATTTCAATATTTGAATGATTTTGCCAATTTATGATTAAAAAATCTTATTGTACTCCTCTTTGATAAATACACTGAAATTTTTTGGCGACTGTGGATTAAGTAGTCATATTTACTATAGAACTACTAAAATCTTTGTATCTTTTCTATTGATTATTTTTCTAATATTTTTCTTAGTGCTTATTATTATTTTATCATTTTTGCATTATTATACGATCTTGGGCACAATATAGAACGTTAGATTAAGGTCGAAGCAATCTTAGAAAAAGAGTTGAATGAAGGTCGAGAGAATTATGGTTTTACTAAATACTAGAGAACGCATTCTTAGAATTAATACTAAATAAGGCAAATGGCTTTAAGAACGTAATGAAATTGGTAAGTACCTTGTTCAACAGTTTCAACTAGTGTTCAAGTTTTCTTCTCATTTTCTTGAAGATTTTAAAAGTTTAATCCATTATGTTAAATCAAAATAAGAGAATATGAGATAGTAGTAAATCCAACTTATCGAGATAAGTTGAATTTACTACTAATCATGTGGCATATTGAATCATGGCACGCTTTTCTACCCTCTCAAGCAGGAAGATGAACTTGTATAAAAGTTGTGGTACATGCTAGGAGTTTCAACAAAAACGTATAAATTGAATAGGATCGAATCAGTTCGAACAATTTTCTTAACACAAAACCAGACTAGATACGACAGACCATTTGAATTATTTAATTAGAATATAATATTAATAAACCAATATTTTTTTTTGGTCTAGAAAATAAATTATATATGAAAAATAAAGTGTTACTTGCTCAAGGAATATAACCCGTGTCAAATAACATATCTACTTTTGATAGGTTGGAAAGCATAATCTTGTCATGGATTGAATTTTCCTACTCGCCCAAGTGGGTAAATCAACTTGTACTAAAGTTGTGGTATCAATTAAGAGTATCTTAAAAATCGTATAAATCAGACCAAAATGGTTTGAGCTGGACTGTTACCTTAACACACAATTGGATAAGACCAAACAGTTTAAATTATTTAAATAAAAAATAGGTAGCAAAATCATAGAGCTCCTTTATATTAAGTAATTTGTATTGTTTGGCCACTTGAATTATAATTGTGTCATCAATTTTTAAAAAATGAGTCTAATAAAAAAAATACATAAATTTATTTTTTTAATAAAAATATTATTTTTAAATAATATTTTATTATTAAAAATATTAAAATAATATAATTTGTTTTTAATTGACCCTTAAAAAATAACAACGCAAATGAATGAGTGATCTCTATGAAACTTTTCTTAATAAAAAAATATAAATAAAACCAACAATATTTGTTTGTCCTAAAGCATATATGACCGCAATTAATCCAATCGACCAAGACAAATTTTAATTGTTTTCACATATTTATTTAATTTATATGTCAAATACTAGTGAAGTATAATACTATTGTTTATAAAGGTTAGGATTTGAACCCTAACACTGAAGTTTCAAGGATTCGAACCTTAATAAACAGCGCTCCATGGCTTATACAATTTATAAATATTACTAAAGTATACATTTGTAAAAAATTATACAAATTTGGTTGAAAATCTACTGCATAAAAGGACGGGTTGGGTTCAAAAAATCTTTCAAAAATTGGATTAAATCGAACCTTGAACACCCTTTATAATCTATTCCATTTTACCCTATAAGCACCTTTAGGATATATACCTATTACAGCATGTAATGAGTGTTGAAAAAAATTTAGAGTGCACAACTCTAAATTTACTAATATTGGACCCAAACAAGTAAATCAATTACTTGTATTATACCCACACAATAAAAGACACTACAACACTTTCTAAAGACATCTCACAACTTGAAAAGAAATACAAACACTCAATAGGAAACTTACAACTCACTAACACACCATTATTTTTCTATACAATTTTCATTAATATTATTTTTCTTGTTCGTAGAAATGTTTTCTTACAACTTTCCAAGATTCCCAAAATTATTTACAAATTAAGACCAAGAGGCCTATTTATAAGGATGGCATTAAGCCTTAGTTTCTACATTGTTCTAGATTGGTCTTCAATATTTCATAAAGTTCTAGAACCTTCTAGCCAACTCTAGAATACTTCTAAGATTGTCTAGTTTCTTCAACTAGGTTCTAAGATGTTCCGGAACCTTCTACATTCTTCATGTATTTTCTGGCATGTTCTAGAATCTTCTAGTGCCTTCTAGAGTCTTCCTGCACCTTCTAGAATTCTTTTAGCACTTTCTAGAATCTTCCTGTAATTTCTAGAATTATTGAGAACTATTAAGAAGAAAGAAGTGGTGATGATTTTTAACACTCCCCCTCAACACTAGCTCTCACTATTTGTACTGTGCCGAGTTTTGCCACTGGACTAAATGTTTCATCATAGTCTAGTCCGTACTGTTGAGAGAAGCCACGAGCTACCAATCATGCCTTGTACCTCTCGATTGACCCATCTGGACGACGCTTTCACTACAACAATATTTACATTTAGGGACGGTTCTTTTTTAAAAAAATGCGGTGAACCGTCCCTAAAAGTGGGATTTTGGGACGGTTCCGCGGGATTTTTCGTAAATAACATTTAGGGACGGTTATTAACCGTCCCGAAAGGTAAAACTTTTAGGGACGGTTAATAACCGTCCCTAAATGTCCTCTATAAACCTGGTCTGGCAGCCATCTCTCGCGATATTCTGAAAATCCTAACTAATTAATCCCCCGCAGCCCCCCCAAGCGCCTCCAGCCGCCCCCACGACGCAAGCAGTCAACACCCCAGCGTCGCCGTCGTCCGTCGTCCATTGTCTGCAGCAACGCGTACAAGCAGCTCCTCCGTCCAAGCCACAGCGCGCTTCCACGGTAGCTCTCCACCGCAGCCTCCAAGGTAGCTCTCCACCCCCACTCCTCGCCGCGCCGATCAGGTCAGGGACGGCTAGACTTCACGATTTTTTTTCCTGCAATATATATATGAATTAATACATAATTTTGTATGTTCTTCGACGGCACACGAGATCTGTTTTTTTTTTTTTTTTTTTAATAATATTAATTTGTTATTATTAGTTGGATGTTGGGTAATGAGTCTTTCAAACTTGTGATATGCGTGGATCTTATTACCTTTTACTTTTTTTGTGGGAGATGATGTTTCCAAATATAAGAGCTTGCATTCAACACAATAGGAATTTCCATATTATGTCGTTACTCTAATCTCTTATAATAATGGTAGTACTATTTGCATAACTTGATTTCCTTTGCAGACATTTTTGGTTTGCAGAACTTGATTTCCTGGATACTCTCTCATTACCTCTTTTTTGCAGACATTTTTGGTATGGCAGTTTTGGTATGGCAGTTGGCCTTTTCTTCCGTTCTCTTAGGTAGAACGTACTCATTTAATCAGATAGTTGGCTGTTTGCTAGTAGCTACAGGTGTAGCAGTGGCTGTAGCAAGGTATACTAATTTGTTTCCCTCTAGCTAGTCTACTCTTGCATCTCTTTGTACTGTAGTAGTATGCAGCCCCTATGCCTTAGTTCAGATGTTTAGGATAGAAACCTTGTCAGCACTACTTGCTAGCTTAATTTGGCCGCAGTTAAAAGTGGGTTATACATTAGTAGTTAATGTCACATGCTTGAGATTGCATGGAGCTCTAGCTAGCATCTCAAGCAAGTATCAAAGGTGATTCAAAAAGTATCCGGAGCAATGATTGTATGCTTTTTACTCTGCATAATTCTTTTTAGAAAGGTTATGCTTGGTATTACCTAAAACTTAAAGAAAAAGAGGTTGGTTGCTTTACTCTGATTCATTGTTTTTTTTTTCCACCTGAAGAATGTGAGTTTAGGGACGGTTATGTTATGTTAAATGGAATTATTTAATGCATAATTACTGAATTAGCTCGTATAACATATTGGGCAATTAAATTAGAGCAACCTTTTTCACCTTATAATTTGAACCTTAACATTTTCAGTAGGTATTCCAAATGCATTTTCTTCACTGGTCTATTCAGATATATTTTCTAGTCTTTCCCTTCATGTTTTTTTGCGTACTTTCATAAATTATATGCCTGCTTTTTGGTGCTGTCATTGCTGCATTTTTCAAGCCTTCAGCAACCACCTTTACATGATAATTATTTGCATGTTTAATAATTGCAGTGGATCTAATGCTGGTCAGATGCTGTCTGGAGTTGAGTTTGTGTGGCCAGCATTAATGATTGCATCAAGTGCTTTTCAAGCCGGTTCTTCCATTATCAAGGTCAAAGAAAATAATATTTGAATATTTTACTAGTATTTTCCATAAGTAAATTGATCATGCTGGATTTAGCATATACAGGAGTTTGTTTTTATTGATGCTGCAAGTCGCCTTAAGGTATAACACAACTTTTTTAAGGTCTTATTAAATCCTTTTTCCTCTTAAGTAATCTTTGCATGCCATTTCAACCGACTCATATGCTTATTTACATGCAGGATAAATCGCTTGACATATTTGTAGTCAATTCTTTTGGATCCGGATTTCAGGTTAACGATGTGGCTTTCTATAATAGTTGATGATGTTTATATCAAATAAAGTCAAATTTTTAATAACCTCCATGGTTCCCTATTTTTTTTTTTAAAGATCAACTTGCTTAGTTAAGATTGTTTGGGTCATTTAGGCAAGGAAGCCATCGGTCCTTGTAAAAAATTTAAGAGGGAGAATATAAAACAAATTAACATTCTCACTGGTGCATCTGAAGCCAGATAAAATATCAAAGGAAATCTCACATCTACTTTTAATTGTCAATTAATTAAATATTTGTGATGACGTCGAGCTTAATAGGCTTTGGAAAGTTCTCAGCAGACTATACTACTGAATTTGATGTCTAGGAATATGAATGCTAACTTTTCATATGTTTTATTTTTGGTAATTCTGATATTTGTTTCTTTTGACTGTAGGCTCTTTTTTTATTTATTTTCCTACCATTCTTATCACGCCTGAGAGGCATACCGTTTGCACAACTCCCTTCTTATTTAAAAAGTGGTGTCGATTGCTTTTTGAATATTGAAACCATTGGCTCAGGCAAACTCTCAACTCTTATTCTACTTTATTATTTAGTTGATACTATTTTGTGTTGTTTGTAAATTGCACGTGGTTATTTTCTCAATTTTTTTTTTTGGGTACCTAACATACTATCACTACGAACAACCCATATTCTTTTTTATGACTCATTTGTTGCTCAACTTAGGTTGTACTGGATTTTATGTCATGCGATACATGAGGGACATTATATTCAATCCAAGAAGAGATCGTCTAGAGTTGGTAAGTATTAGCTATATTGTTGATATGTACATTTTAATTCTTTCAAGATTTTAAATATGTAATTATTTTCTGATTTGAATGTTATATATTTATTTATATAGTTTGCAGGAAAAAAAAAAGTATACAAGAGAAGATATTGATGTTTGCCGACATGAATGGTGTACGTTTATCATTAACAGAATAGGTAGAACTTGAAATTGCTTATATATAATTTATATTAGGACGGTTATTAATATTTTAGTTGTGAATTAGACCAAATTTTGTAATTAATTACTACTTGCTAGTAATTAACTAGCCAGGTTGTTTAGTTTAATGTATATATTAGAGAATTCATAACTCTAATTATTTTGTGACTAATTATATTGTAATGATTAATTAGTAATGATATGTAAACAGTAATATTGTCGTTCTTGTGATTTTGAATACATATATTCTTTCAACATTCAACATTTTACAGGTATATTCTTTCAACAATATATATAAGATCAGCATAATATTAAAATTAAAAAAAAAAAAAAACATTTAGGGACGGTTATTAACCGTCCCCAAAAACTTCAATAAAAACTTTTAGGGACGGTTATTACACTTTTAGGGACGGTTACGTTTTACTTTTAGGGACGGTTAATAACCGTCCCTAAAAGTGTCACTTTTTGGGACGCCCGCATACGGGACGGTTACGACCCGAAACGTAACCGTCCCTAAATGTCTTTAGGGACGGTTAATAACCGTCCCTAAAAGTCTTTTTTGTAGTAGTGTTTATCTTGTAAACCCATTTGCAGGATATGGGTTTCACATCGCTTGGCTTTGGCACTAGATCCCAAGTTTGATTTTGCTGAAGTGCATGTTTGATTTTACTGAAGTGCATCGATCTCTTCTTTTATAGCTATCATCCACTCAAAACTCTGCGATGCTTCTTCGAACGTCTCAGGCTCTGTTGCTTCTTCAATTATGGCTGCATTGGCGTATTTAGGATTTGGCCTTCGTGTTCTTGTTGACCTTCGGAGTTGAGATTGTGGAGTTGATTCTTCCGTTTCACTAGGCTCAGCTTCTTCATTTGGTTGTTGATACACTCCAGTTTGCCAAGGATTCTGAGTCTCTCTTATTTCGACATCATCATTATTTGGATCTCCTGATTCATCTGAACTTGGTTGGAGATGGATAGTATGCTCCCCCATCTTCTGTTGCAACCCATCTTCTGTTGCAACTTTTCTCCAAATTCTCTCGAGTCTGGTAGCACCTCCTTCTCTATGGACCACCAAAAAGACGCTTCATTAAACACCACATCTCGTGAAGTGTAACATCTTCCACTTGTTAGATCGCAACATTTCCACCCCTTTCTTTGACTGTCGTATCCCACAAAGATACATCTAACAGCTTTCTTGTCAAATTTTCTTGGTTGAGGAAGCTTGTTGATCACAAAGGCTGCTGTTCTCATTGCTTCAGCCCAAAACCTTCCAGGTACGTTCTTTGCATGTAGTATACTTCGACAAACTTCTGCAAGATGTCGATTCTTTCTCTCAGCTACACCATTTTGTTGCGTTGTGTTGGCACAAGTGTACTGATGACGTATTCGGCATTCTTTTAGGTATTGAGAGAACTCACTTCAGCTTTATTCTCCCCCATTATCTGTGCGCAGGCAACAGATCTTCTTTCCCACTTCTCCTTCGGCTAACTCTCTGAACTCTTTAAACATTGAGAATGTGTCAGAATTTTCTTTCATAAAGAAAACTAAACATACCTTGAGAAGTCATCAATTAATGTCACCATGTACTGCATACCGCCAATTAATGATTTGCTTAACGGGCCCAAATACATCAGAGTGAACTAACTCTAATGGTTCTTTTGTTTTAAACTTCGATTCCTTGTATGGCAGTTGGTGCTCTTTACCATACTGGCATCCTGCACATACTGTGTCCGTTCGTACCTCAAGTTGGGGAAGCCCCTTAGCATCAACTTCTTCACCATCACACTTAGCTTGGAATAGCTAACGTGACCTAACCGCATATGCCATAGATCTGCTGTCTCATTTTTTCTTGTCTTGTCTACATATGCAGACTCTGCTGATATCATGTAGACTAACTCCAATCGTCGTTCCTCCATTGTCGGTGTTTCTGAAATTCTGAGGTCACGATACACCTGTACATCTCGAGGACCAAACAAGACATAGTGGCCTGATGATGTCAATTGAGCCTCATATAGCAAATTTTTCTTCATTCTTGGGATATGATAAACATCTTAAAATGGCACCTGGTTAG
The DNA here is from genome assembly GCA_029378325.1 of Elaeagnus macrophylla. Lineage (NCBI taxonomy): Eukaryota > Viridiplantae > Streptophyta > Magnoliopsida > Rosales > Elaeagnaceae > Elaeagnus > Elaeagnus macrophylla. The sequence continues at coordinate 79,207 of JARDWI010000148.1, forward strand.
AATTATATCGAGTTGTAACTGTCATCTTACCGATGTGAGCTATCAGTAATCTTGAGTTGTCAGCTGTCACCACCACACTACTTCCCTTGTACTCAGGCAGGTTTTGTAACTTCTTTTTATCACCCGTCATATTATTTGAGCAGCCCGAATCGATGATCCAATCATTCTTGTAGTCAATCTGTTCTGGTGTTGTTACCGTGAGACCTAATTCTTCTTCCTCCATAGCAAATAACGTTTCGGCATCCCAACCATCTTCGCTATTCTCCTTAGAACTAGAAGTAGCAATATTACTTTCAACAGGCTTTTTCTTTGTCCAACACTCTTTTGCCATGTGATCCATCTTCCAGCAGTTGTAACATTTGCCATCAAGCTTTTTATTATTACCGCAATTCTTTGATGCTTCCTCTAAACAAGAGCCTCTATTTTCTTGATAAAGTTTCACCTTGTCATCATCCTTTTTAGATCCACTACCAGAGTACCGCTTAAATAAGCCTCTAATTTTGCTGGTGTAAAGCGCTTCCTCCTCACTCTTCAGCGAGACTCCTTCCATTTGCTTAGCCATAGCTTCCTGGCCTGCAAGCAAATTTTCAAACTCCACAAGCGATGGTTGTGTTGGCCATCCTTGTACAGCGGTAAGAAACCCTAGATATTCGGGTCTCAAACCATGAATAATTATTCTCTTTATCCTGGTTTCTCCAATAGGAGCTGTCGGATCTAATTCTGAAATTTCGCAGCATATCGCCTTCACCTTGTGATATTGTCGCAGGCAGTGGATTTCTTTTCTCCATAAGAGGTTGTGGTTATCTTTTTGGCATGATATTGATCTCCAAGATTTTCATGAAAAAGGATGTGTAGCTAGCGTGTCCACAATTTACACACGGGCATTGGTTGGAATTTGATGCAAGGTGTGTGGTGGAATTTATATCGATGGCTGATGAAACTTCCTGAAAAGCCAACGTAGAAGTTGCACCATAATTTTTCAGCAAGGTTATTTCGACATGAGCTGAAGAAATTCTAAGTGTGTATACTCTTTATGGTGGAGTATAATAATTCTCTACATTGAGGATTATGGTTGTCAGTAAAGACAACATTGACAATTAATAAATTGAAGTTGTGTTCAACCTCAGTTTGACTGCAGACGTAACAAACCCAAAAAGTGTTGTCGCAGTGGTCATGTTTCCAAGTGGGAGATTATCAGGAATGGTGGCTTCTCTAGAAGGTAGAAAATTTGTTGGCTGCTAGCAGCAAATTTTGACAGCAGTAAATCTTAACAGCAGCCATTGAAGAAGAGAAATCTAGAACCAGTTGGAGAAGAAAAATTGGAATTGCTGAGCTCATGGCATATGTCAGTAGAACCAATTTTTATCTATAAATAGAGGAAGAGTATCCAGCAGAAAGAATCCCTTCAAGAAATCCAAAGAGTGAAGAGGAGAGAAGAGTTTCAAAGTTTCTAAAAACTCTTCAAATCTCTCTCGAGAGAGGGAAAGATAATAAAAAGGTGATAATGAAAACAGTAAGAGCTAACCTTTGTTCCTATATTAATTAGGAACAAAAAGGTGAATAGTAAATTTACTATTTACGTCAACATTATGTGTTAAAAAAAATTCTATAGTAAGAGATAAATATATTTTTTCAGTGAATGTTGAGATTTATTCTCTGGGTATACTCTGTAACTGATGTGAGTGTTTTGTGATTGTTGTATTATTATCACTATAGTGAAGGCATAAAAGTAACTCTGTGTAGAGTAGCCCATTTAAATTTTTGGGGTGAACTACGTAAAATTTTCTGTGTGTTATTTTCTTATTCTTGCTCTATTTTATCTATCGTTTGTTTCTCCGTAAATCTGATCGTGAAAAATTATCAATTTTTTTCCCAAACAGATGAGGAATACACTCTAGTATTAACGAATAACTTCCCCTTTTATGAATTAGTCTAGTGCGAACCGCTACGTGAGTTGGATTCGTTAGATGGTCAACTTGGATAAATACAAATATTATATTTTTTAATTTATTAAGGTACACCACATACAAAATGCATCGTCCTTTTATCTTTTGAATAGATGCTAATTTTCAAATTTTTACCTTAAAAACTTTTCCATAATGGTGGGAACATTAATTAATTTATTAAACTTTTAAGTATAAAAGGTTACCTCCTTTACTAATTTTAATCCAATATAATTTTTTTTTTCTCACTTTTTAAACACTTAACCTTTTAGATCGAATCTTAATACCACTAATATATCAACCTGAGACTCGAAGAACTATTGTATGGATGAGGTGCATGACTATGTAGTATGTCTTAATAATTTTAAAAAATATTATTAATAGTTGCATAAAATGGGTCCCTTTGTATGTAAACAAATGCATTCATATAAGCAATCAAATTAAGTTTTCTACATCACTCATAAATAAAGCTCTTTAAAAAAAAATTAATAAAATTCTTAACATGAAAAAGAATTAAGTTTTATATGAGAAATTTTTCACTACACCAGGAGTAAATAATGAGGTAATCAATATAAAAAAAGCTGAAATTAGTACAACCAATATTTTTGAAAAACACATTTAATTGATAATAAAAATGACAAATAAAATTGATGAAGAATATACTCCACGATAGACTCATGTGAATTACATTAGTTGTTTTACATAAATATATTTACTTACATGTACATAGTCTCATTTTAGAAAAATATAAATAATATACTTTTAAAATTATCAATGCACGATATATACACATCCACGGGGCTAATACAAAATTTTTTTCAAACAAAAATAGCACCCCTTAGCTTACCATTAATTGAAAAAATATATGAATTAGTACTAGAAGTACTATTTTTGTTACATGTTTTTTTGGTGTTAATTATGTGATTTTCAAAAATTAAAAATACATTTAGAGTTAAAAAAAAAATTTAAGACGAAAAAAGAAATAAAAAATTGATGATATCAATATAATGCAATTATTAAAAAAAATTATATATATAATGGTATGAAAAACCACTTAAAATAGTAAAAAATAATTTAAGGAAATTTCGATCTATGATATGCATTAAGTACATCAATTGATATCTTTGAATTGCAAAGAAGGCTGATGGAGTTGCAATTAATTAAAAAGTGAACTAATTAATTAAAAGCCAACGTCTCAGGATTTTTGGCTAGCAACACCATAAATCCATTATGGTTCTCCAAATTATTTGCTAGTCAAGCTTGGAATGTAATCTAATTAAAACAAAATATAAAACATACATATATATATATATATATATTAACTTTAAATAAACGATGGTGAATAAAAAAGAAAGATTTACGATTAAAAAAAACGATGTTGGAAAGGGAGTACGTAGGAAATCACAACCATGAAAACAAAATTAGAAATCAAAAAAAGGTGGGAAATCAAATAGCGTGTAAATGGATTTTTTTTTAACGTATGACAAAATTAGAAAACAAAAAAAGGTGGGAAAACTGAAGATAAAAAGGTTGGTGAAATTCTGAAATACAAAGTAGACCACAAGTAGAAGGAGACTCAAAGTGAGGGATACGAGTTGAAACAAGGAAATCAATTAAGTGTATGCCAAAATTCTGGATCGATCGACGCTTATCACAATTATTCAAAGTGCAAGGGAGAAACAGCTCTCAAGGGAATGGATAGAGTTGGAGAATTTTAGCAGAAGAGTAGATCATGTGAACATTGGATTATATATGACTAATATTAATTGATGGTATAGAAATTTAAGTATTTTATGAAAAAATAACAATTTTAGTGAACAATAAGTATCGTAAATATATATATGAGAAGCTCTACGCGTCCATGACTTCAGTTTTTCAAATGAGTGTCGTTTAAAAATTATTTTCATTTTCTATTTTAAAATCAAGTTGAAATTCTGTTAATTTTTTACCCACTTTTTATAGTTTTTGAAATTTAAGAAATAAATGTTTTGAATAATAACTTTACTTGATACTTGTTGTGAAATGAGACGAAACGAAACAAGAAAATAATTTTTTTTTACCAATTTTATTCATTTTTAAAGTGGAAAATAAAATAAAAAAATATATAAAAAAACTAACTTGTTATAAAACAAGTCCAAAGTATTCATTAATTTTTCAATTTAATAGTTTGCGAATAGATAATGAGACTAAAAATATTATTATACCGGAACATATTACTATTTTTTTCTAAATGCAAAGAGGAAACAGTCATACCCACTATTTCTATATGTGTATCAAAATTTTGTCGCCCAGGGTTTCTAAAGTCTAGGTCATCACCAATAAAATAATAATAATAATAATAAAATTACATAATATATTATAATTTTTACGATAGTTTGATATATAAATTTATTAATTTATCTAAAAAATCGTTCTATTTGTATATATAAAAAAATAATTTAATTTTAAATATAAATATTTAGCTTTTTAACGATATAAAAAAGTTAACCTCACTAAATATTCATTTGAATTTATTTGGACTACAATAATAATTATATATATAAAGGTAGGATTAGAATATATAATTTATATATTATGATTTGAGGAAAAAGAAAAAAGAAACTAATATTTTTTCACGTATATGTCATGACTTTGAGAGTATATTTGAAACCGTCGGAAAAATATGATTTATTGGCTGAAATAAATATATATTAAAAATATAAATAGTTTAAGAAATAAGTTGCATTTAACAATTTGCTTAATTTTTTTTAAAATAAAAAACTTAAATTATTTTACTTTTAAATAAAGTATTTAATGCACTTTTAAAAGTGAATACTAATGATTATTTGGAAAGAAGTGAACTTACTCTTTTTATTTAATAATTTAATTTATAAGTTTAAACTATATTAAAATAATATTAAATTAAAAAAAAATCAGAAACACCATCGTCATAATATTAAATAATGTCAAATATTTATAATATTTTTATTATAATGTTTCCAAAATATAGTATTTTGATTATTTTTAAAAATATTATAACTTAATACAGCTTTTATCTTCACTGGTCAATATTTCTTACTCATGTGGAACCCATCCTCTTGTTCTTTTTCCATGAATAATTGCTAGTTGTAGACCCGTTGGTTCAAGGAAAGGTGTTAAAACCATGCGAATAGCACGCTAGAGTTGGGTACAATTTGCTTTATATAGAAGCTAGAGATTCTCTATGTACAAGTGTTACGATTCTATTGAGCCAAAAAAATGTTTTATGATTTATGTTCTTCCTAGTGTCAAGAGCTTGTGCTTCATTTTTCCTTTTGAAACAGTAGATAGAATTAACTTTTCCCTGCCTACGAATTAAAATTTCTTGATGAATTAAAAAAAAATATTAACACTTACTTAAAATAACTTGTTAGTTTTTTAGGTTATATAGTACATGACAAGAAATTCAATTTAAATAGTATAAGTAGAAATACATAAACAGTAAAACATATAGTTATATATATATATATATGTATACAAAAACTAGAAAATTTTATAAAATTTCAAGAAGCTCCGTTCATGCTACAAGAAATTTCATCATATACAATAATATACAATGTACAAAAATTATTGTGAAAAGTATTTTACATGTCCTAAGCTATGTTTTGGTAGTTATATTAAGTGAGATAAAAAGGTATCAGTATATAATGATTTACTGCAGTATCAAATACAACATTTTTCAATATTGCAAAAGTTAAATTTCTTGTAGCGATCATTTGAAAGTAGTGTAAATTTAGTTCGGTATTTTTTTTCCGCCCCTCTCTAACATTTAACTAGGGTTTGCTGTGTGTCTCGAGGGTTTGGCCAACGGCGGGCAATTTTTGGCCGTCGGCCAGGCGTTGTCTTGTAGATTTCGTCTAGCGCATGACTCTCTCTTCTGGTTTTCTCTGTTTTCCTTCGCGAATCTTCGCGAATCTGTGTGGTGGTCTTGTTCGTGAGCTGGTAGATCTCGTGTGGTTCGTGGTGGCTGGTAGATCTCGCGTGGGTTCGTGGTGGCTGGTAGATCTTGCGTGGGTTTGGCGTGGCTGGTAGATCTCGCGTGGGTTCGTGGTGGCTGGTACATCTTGCGTGGGTTTGGTGTGGCTGGTAGATCTCGCGTGGGTTTGGCTGTTCATGGATTTGGCCGCAGTTCTCGCGTCCTGTGGTTGTGCGGCAGCGTGGTTGGGGTGGCTAGTCGCGTGGGTTGTGGTTGTGCGCATCGCGTTTCGCGGTGGCTGGTAGGGCTCTACAGCCACCGTGAGTGGTCAAAGTTGGCTCCGGCGCCGCTGTTTCCACTAGGGGTATCCTGCTCAGGTTCTTTATCTTGTTGTCTGCTTATGCTAATTAAATAAAATTATTATCTGTGTGTGAATCTATCTTATAGCTTAGGTTTAAAGCTTGTAAGTAGTTATTATCTTCCAGCTTAGTAGTTTTAAAGCTTGTAAGTGATAATTGTTATTTTTGTGGTTATGTTTGAATGTGGTGTATTTTGATTGTTGTTGTGTTTATAAGATCATTAGAAATGTCTCAAATGAATTTTTCGGGTTGTCGGATTTTGAAGTTTAGCATCAGAGATGTATCTTGTTAGCTTGAGTGCAATTCTTTGCAATTACTCGACAAATCATCACTTTTAATGATGATAAAATTTGGTCGGATGAGTAAGCTTTTAACAGCTCACGGTTCACCACCAATGAGTGACTGTGTTCACAATTTTTCTACTAGAGCTTTAGCTTTGATATGCTTAGTTGATTTTTGGATTTGTATCTCAAACGAGAATTTATTAGCTGATGTACTTTATGAATTTGATTAATGAAAATTTCTATTATAAAATAAAATAAAATAAAATAAAATAAAATAGTGTAAATTTCGAACTCAACGCCCACCACTTGTATTAGACATTCTACTATTAGCAATAAAAAACTAAGAAAATGACTTTGGAAAGCTGATAGAGTTGCTATTACTCTTCCAAATCAATACTCGATATCCAAACATAAAAAGTGAACTAATTAATTGTAAGGCAACGAGTCAGGTTTTTGTGCAAGCAAACTCTTTTTTTTTTTTTTTTTTATAGCTTTTGCCCTTCCAAAGTTCCAAGATCCAAACATATAAATATATTAATGAAACATAGAGTATTATTACTTAGATTAAAAAAAAAAGACGATAAAAATATATTAAAAATAGATAATATTGGCCCAGTGGAATTATTAAAAAAAATTAAAGGATGAAAAACCAAATAAAATAGTAAAAAATGATTAAGAAAATTTAGATCTATGAAAAGCATTAGGTACCTCAATTGATGTCTTTGTGTTGCAAGGAAAGTTGATGGAGTTGCTACTGCTCTTCAAAATCGATACTCTCCCTCGATCACTTCATAAATCCACAGTGAACTAATTAATTTGAAGGCAACGTCTCAGGTTTTCGCGCCAAGCAACGTCTTTTTTTTTTTTATAGCTTTTGCTTTTCTAAGTTCCAAATGCTTTTCTAGTAAAGCTTGGAAAGTACAGAAAATAAAACTAAATAGAAATATATTTATATACGTAAAGTAAAAAACCATAAATAAACGATGGTCAATAAAAAAGAGGGATTTATTGAAAAGATCACAAAAACGAAGAATATCGTTGCAAACGGAGTAAGTAGGAAATCACAAACACAAGCATAAAAGCAAGAAACGACCAAGATGCTGAAGTTCAACAAAATTAGATATCAAATGCCAAAAAAAAAATGCTGAAATCAAAACGCGTAAATGGTTTTTCTTAAGGTTTTTTTTTTTTTTTTAATATGTGAGAAAATTAGAATACAAAAAAAGTTGTGGAACTTGATCAGAAAGCGGTCGGTAAAATTCTAAAATACAAAGTAGAAAACAACTAGGAGAAGACTCAAAGTGAGAGACGAGTTGAAACAAAGAAACCGATTAAATGTATGCTAAAATTCTGGATTGATCGAGGCTTAGATCACAGTACTTCACAGGGCACAAAGGAGAAACAGCTGCCAAGGGAATGAATGGAGTAGGAAAATTTGAGCATAACAGTCAAACATGTAAACGTTGGATTTTAAAAGCAGCTCTACGCGTCAATGACCTCAAACCTGAAAGCTAAATACATATTTGCCCATTTAATTAAACCAATTTACCACCACCACCAACAACAACAAAAATTAAATACAGAATGTATGATCCTGTTTTTTCTTCTTTATAAAAAAAATTTTAAATTAAAAAAAAAAAAATCCACTAACGGCTCATTTTCTAATCAATTCGTTTTTTAATTTCTAGATTTTGAATTTAAGTTTTTCAAATGAGTGTTGTTTAAAAATTAATTTCATTTTCTATTTTAAAATCAAGTTAAAATTCTGTTAAATTTTTACACACTTTTTATAGTGTTTGAAATTTAAAAAAAAAAATTTGATTCATTAAGTTTACTTAATATTTGTTTTGAATTGAGAGGAAATGAAACAAGAAAATAATTTTTTTTTACTAATTTTGTTTATTTTTAAAATGAAAAAAAAAAAAAAAACATAACTTGTTATAAAATAAGTCCCAAGTATTCATTAATTTTTTAATTTATTAGTTTGCGATTATCATACAAGCCAAATCCACTTTAGATAAATGAGACTAAAAAAATTATTATACCGGAACATATTACTATTTTTTTAAAAATGCAATGTATTTCAAAATTGTGGAAGTCTTGGTCATCACCAATAAAAAAATAAATAAATAAATAAAAAGTTGGAAGTACTCACTTGTCTTTAAGGATGGTGGGGAACTACCACCATGCCACCAATTTTGACCCTTTTGTAAACAACCCCGGGGAAGTGTCTTTAACAGACTTTAAGTGGTTTTCGCAACCCCTTTTTAAAAAAAAACCAGGTAAATGAACTTTAGCAAAAATTATAAATATATTATTTAATTTTATCAAGTATTATAAATTATATTTAAGTATAAATAATGATACCTTATTTTTTAAAATGAAAAATAAAATTAAAAAATAGTTTCAAGCACAAAAGAAAAAAACATAACTTGTTAAGATGAATCACTCGAAGAAAAAACAAGGGCAAACACCTAAAATAAGCCCTTTTGTGTGGTAAACTACAATTTTATACCCCTTAGTGGAATACTTACAAAATAAGACCCCTTACAAAAAAGCAACAAAAGTACAAAAGACCTTACATAAGAAATAAAATTCTGTAAAAGCTTACAAAACAAAAAACCAAAAATGACAGAAATAATACAAAATCAAGAAGTAATACAAGAAATAATGGAAGTAGAAACACAAGACATCTCAGGGTGTTTTTCACAAGAAATGATATTCAGTAAAAAGAAATTTGAAGAAATTCAAAAATCAAAATTAAACTTAAAAGAAAACGATGGATTCAGAGAAGAATCATTCTCAAAAATAAGAAAATTATTTCCAAGAAAAGACATAGTATATTATGGCATAAGTAATAAAGAAATGAGTATAACTATAGCAGATGCAAAAGGAAGGTTTAATATACCACTAATTAATAAAGAAACTATTATGGAAAAACTATCAAAAATCCCTGAAAAAGATAGAGAAAAAATCGGATACATCCATTTAGGAGGAATACAAATATTAATAAAAGCACACTTTAGAGAAGGAATAGATACACCAATTAAGTTAGCATTATTAGACAATAGAATAACAAACAGAAAAGATGCTTTGCTAGGAATGATTAATGGAAATCTAGGATACAAAAAATTAAAATTCACAGCATATCCAAGATTTGCTGTTAACATTCAAGATAAAAATTTAAATCAAGTACTAAGTTTAGCTTATGACTTTGAACGAGGAAATCTAATGAAAGAAGGAAACCATCCATTTTCAGTCCACTATCTTGTAGGATATTCATTAACAAATAGTCACAATAGTTCGATATACGGACAAAATGAATTCATAGAAATAGATAAAACTTTTAAAGATATAGGACAAGTAATAAAAAACCCAGAAAAATTACTGGAGTATGAAGTACCAGAGGAATGGAACCTAGATATTAAGGAAAAACCTCTAATACCATTAAGAAGAAGTAATGTACAAAGAATAACATTTGTAGATACCCAAGCAGAAGCTAATAAAAGAAATAAAGAAATAAAAGAATTAAAAGAGGAAATTGAGGAAGTAAAAGATTTGGTCTACTCAATGAAATAATAATGATAAAACAAAAATTATTAGAAACACAATTAGAAGGAAATAATAGTTTAACAAGCATAAATAATAATCAAATATCTATAATGAAAACCTTAATTCTTATAGCAGAAAAATTAGATACTATGGATGAACATATACAAGAACTAAAAAACAACATACCAAAAGGAAATAAAACAAATCCTGATCCATTAAAAGGATTAAAAGAAGAACCCCCTAGAAGATCTGATGCTTTAATATCTAAAAATGAAAAAAGAAAAGCAGAAGAATCTAAACAAATAATAACAACCTAATGGACTTAAAAGAATACAGAAAAAATTTAGAAGAACAATTTATGAATCCTGAAAATAAAAACATAGAAAAATTAGTAAGTCTATTAACACTAACAGATAAAGAATTAGAAAAACATTATGAAGAAAAATCTTACATAAATAAAGAAGAAGATGATATGACAGTAATAAGTGAAGATGAATCTGAACAAGAAAATATAACTCAAAGAATTAATATGGAACCAACAATAATAACCAGAACAAACCCAGAAAGATCAACTCCAGAAAGAGGAGAAACATCTGACCCACATAGAGAAAATAGGTATAGACCAGAAGAACCTGATCCAATACATAGAAGAAGACAACCACCTAAGATGGAAGAAGGATTATACTGGGGAACCAGAGGTAACATACCACCAGAATATGAATTACATGAAAATTATAGAACAGACATTTTAGACTTAGATTGCATAAGAGACAGGAAAAAAGCCTTAGATGAATGGGCTAGTGGAATGAGTGTAATTATACAAACATCATCATCCACAAGTACAAACCCTTCAAATTGTAAAGTGTTAGTAGCACATAAAATGACAGGAAACGTAAAAATATGGTTTTCAAACCTACCTGAACAGCAACATTTATTAATGCAAGGAAATGCTACAACAGGAAGAGATTACTTAGACACAGTAGTAAATGAAATATACAAGGAATTTTTAGGAGAAGACAAAGAAAGGAATATAACAGAATCTAGTGAACATGAAATAGAAGAAGCCAAATGGCACTTAATGAACATGGAAATATGTGATATGTGTTACATAGATGCTTTCATATGTGAATATGAAATGTATTATCACAAACTACCATCATCCATCCAAGAAATTTATAAGGAAATGTTTTACAAAAAATTACCTGGAACATTATACAAAACTATGACTGAAGAATGGAATAATAGGAATCCACAAATTACACCTGATACCTTAGGAGCAAGAATAAGAGGACTCAAAAATTGGATAATAATAAAATGTCAAGAAAGAAAAGAATATAAACAAATAAAAGGAAATGACAGAGTCTGTTGCGATGCAAGAGACTTTAAAGTACCAGGAAAATATGGTTGTAATATAAAGCCATATAAAAAATATAATAAGTATAAGAAATATAAGAAATTCAAAAAGTATAAATTTAGAAAACAAGATTTTCAAAAATATAAAAGAAGATATAAAAGAAAACCATATAGAAAAAGATATTTTAGAAGAAAAAAGTACTATACACCTGAAAAGAAAAATTATTGTCCATCAGGAAAAAAGAAATGCAGATGTTGGATCTGTAACGAGGAAGGCCATTATGCCAATGAATGCCCAAATAGGTTACAACATAAAAAAGAATTTAAAAAGGAGTTTCCACAAAAAGCAAAAATATTAGAAGAAGCTTTTAAAATGGAACTAGAACCAATAGAGGAATCTGATATAGATGATACTTGTAGTATTTATCTATTAGAAGAAACCGAAGAAGAAATAACAGACTCAGAAGAGTCTGACTACAATTCTAATTCTGAATATGATTCAGAATGATGAATGAAATATTAAGTATAACAAATCCAAATAGTACATATATAAAAATAGGATTAAAATTTAAAGGATACAAAAATTATCATTTACATGCATATATTGACACAGGTGCAAGTATGTGTGTAGCTAGTAAATATGTATTTCCAGAAGAACTTTGGAAACAATCCCCAAAGGATTTAATAGTAAGAATTGCAAATAATACTACAATAAATTTAAATAAGGTATTAAAAGATACAGACGTATCAATAGGAGGAGAAATCTTTCATATACCTACAATTTACCAACAGGAAACAGGAGTTGATATCCTGCTAGGAAACAACTTTCTAAACCTATATCAACCATTTACACAATATTTAGACAGAATAAGTATAACAACCTTAGATGGAGAAACAATCTATGTATCAAAAATTAGGAAAGCATTAACTGTTTCATCACCTACTTTTATGTCACAACATAAAAAGCGAAAACGTGGTGAGGATAATACAGAAAAACAAAAACCTTACATAGAAAACATTTCTTTAGACATAGAGGTTAACCAAAACCCCTTTCTAAATGAAATACAAGAAGATAAAGCTTTAACAGGAATAAGAAAATTATTGAAAACAGTATGTTCAGAAAACCCTTTAGATCCAAACATAAATCGATCTAATGAAATAGCAAGAATAGAATTAAAAGACCCCTTAAAAGTTATAAGAGTAAAACCAATGATTTATACTCCAGAAGACAGAGAAGAATTTGAAAAACAAATTCAAGAACTTTTGGAATTAAAAGTAATTATACCCAGTAATTCACCACATTCCAGTCCAGCATTCTTAGTAGAAAAAGAAGCTGAGAAAAGAAGAGGGAAAAAGAGAATGGTAATAAACTTCAAAGCTTTAAATAAAGAAACAATTGATGATGGTTATTTCATACCAAAGAAAGAGGAATTATTATCATTAATTAAAGGAAAGAAATACTTTTCAAGTTTTGATTGCAAAAGTGGTTTTTGGCAAATAAGACTTGATGATGAATCACAAAAATTAACAGCATTCAGTTGCCCTCAAGGACAATTCCAGTGGACAGTTGTTCCATTTGGACTCAAACAAGCACCAGGTATTTTCCAAAGACACATGGATAATATCTTTAAAAAATATCACAATTTTTGTTGTGTTTATATAGATGACATTCTAGTATTCAGTAATGAATTACCAAAACACTATTTAAACATTATCAATATCTTACAAGAATGCAGAAAATCAGGAATAGTGTTATCAGAAAAGAAAGCAGTAATTGCTCAACAGAAAATAAAATATTTAGGGTTAGAAATAGAAGATGGAAAACATCATCTACAACCCCATATATTAAATCATATACAAAATTTTCCCAGTATAATTAAGGATAAAAATCAATTACAAAGGTTTTTAGGATGTCTAACATATGCAGAAGCATATATCAAGAAATTAGCAGAAATGAGAAAACCATTACAGGCAAAACTCAAGAAAGATTACGTCTGGCAATGGACTGAAGAAAACACTAAATACATGGATAAAGTAAAAGCACAGGTAAAAGATTTACCAACTCTATATCATCCAGGACCAGATGATAAAATGATAATAGAAACAGACGCTTCACATGAATATTGGGGAGCAGTATTAAAAGCAAAAGTTGATGACAAAGATGAATATCTTTGCAGATTTACTTCAGGATCTTTTCAAGGCCCTGAACTAAATTACCACAGCAATGAAAAGGAATATTTAGCTGTTAAAAAAGCCATTAAGAAATTTGCAATATATGTAATAAGTTCAAGATTTATTATCAGAACTGATAGTAAAAATTTTGGACATTTTTTAAGGACTAACATTGCAGGTGATTATAAGCAAGGAAGACTAATAAGATGGCAACAATGGTTTAACTACTACAAATTTGATGTAGAACACCTACCAGGAAAGAAAAATTGTTTAACTGATGCTTTAACTAGAGAATTAGCACCACTAACTATATTTTTCGCAGCAGGAATTGCAGGAACAAAATCTACAGAAATGGATTCACTTGACATCGAGATCGAGATCAAGAAAAAGGAAATATTGATTCATGAAACACAAATCAAATGCCTCAAGGAACAACTAGAGGTATTGGAACTCAAAAAGAAACTACAAAATAGAACAAATCTAGAACTCCATATGGAAAAATCTGAAGAAGAGGAAGCTGAACCTTCAACAGGAAGAAAGATGCAGGTTGAAGAAACCGCAAGTAACAACCCTGAACCAATAAAAAATTTAGAAAAGAAAAAACAAAAAATGAATTGGGCTGATGAAGCCGAAAAGGAAGACTCAAGAAAAATTTATGTAGTCTATAATGGACCTAATCCAGGAATCTACACCAGTTGGCCAGAAGCAAGTAAAGCAGTAAATGGAATCAGTGGAGTCATCCACAGATCTTTCACAAATAGGATAGAAGCAGAAGGAAGTTATAAAAATTTTAGAGTCCCTAAGCTCATAACACCAGCAGAAATAGTAAGAAAAAACTATTCCCAAATGGTTCAACAACCAGCAACAGGAACCAGTCGAATGAGAAACCTTGGAACTATCCACAAACCAGTAATCTTCAGAGAACCAATTAATAATTCTTTTGAGGAAGAAAAAGAAAGGTATAGAAACTTGACAAAACAGGAATGGTTAGGACTATACAACCTTGCCAGAAAAACAACTCAGGAACATATTGAAGATATGAAATTCTACACCACCGAAAAGGATTTTCTCCCAGGTAGTAAATTTAACATTTTAGAAGGAGCTGATCCAATATTTACTTATAAAACATTCTATGCAGGATTAATTGAAAACATATATCCAGGAAATGAATTAAGAGAATTAATATATTTTCCTGATAATTTCAAAAAAGCAATTAGAAATTTCAAAAGAAAAACCAGGGCTGCAGAAAAGCCTATTTATTTAAGATGTTTCAGTTCTTTAATGGATTGGAATGAAGAAGAACCAGTAAGTCCATATCATATTATTAAGCTTGGTGTATCAAGCAGCAAAAGAGAAGTAACTCGCCCAAAGGGCTTACCAGAAAAGGAATTCAATACTGGCGAATTGGACCTCGAAAGAGGACAAATGCTAAGCCAGATCTATTATGAAATAAGAAGAATTACCAATTCTTCAGAAATAAAAGTAAATTATTATACAAGTAAAACCATAATTACTTCCCAAAGTAATTCGGTTATCAGTAATGAAGACAGTGAAAAAGTAATCTCTTACGAGACAAATTTCAACAGTGGCAACCTTGAAGTAAATGAAGAAACAAAATTGGCATTTTGCTACTATGCTAACCAGCAAACAAAAGATCACATATGCAACTATTGCATCAAAGGAAAAATTCCACTAGAGACAAGCTCATCCAGTAGCAGCTCAATGTCGGCAGAACCTACTCAACCAGACATGTAGGACCCTCCTCAACAGCTGAAGGCAATAATTCAAGGCAGCAATAATGTAAGGCGTCTTGACGCCAAATAGGAATAGTGTATTCCCTCCATTTGTAATAGGGAACCCTTACTCTATAAAAGGGAACTCTTTAGCTCTAAGGGAGACACAATTAATCAAGAAACACAATCAACACACAACCATCTATCACCCTTTTAAGCTTTAAGCTATGTATTCATAAATGAGGAAGAACTAAGAACCTCTTCAAGGTTACTAGTTCTCTAGTTTGTAATATTATCTGTTTATAAATAAAGAGTCCATTTCAAATCCAAATTATCCTTCCCATTTTCATTAAAATTAAGTACGGATCTCAGAGGATTGGCAAGGTCAGGAGGACTGAGAGCTTTGATCCAGGAGTGAGGCTTAATTTTTTGAAACAAGAAGATAACAAGGAAGCGGAAGAACGCGGTGGACCCATATTTACAAGCAGGTAAAACAACAGGTAGAGACTAGTATTCCTTGAAGTTTCATTAATATTGTTTAAATTCATTTAAACTGCACATAATTATGAATGATGAACGAATAGACATGAAAAGGAAAACAGAAACTATTCTCTATAGAAGTAAGAATAGAAAATATTCTGAAAATCAGGAAAAGTTAAAAGATGCAATATATTTAAAACAATCACTTATCTGTTTTAAAACATCTATTAAAGAAAACTTTGAAAAAAGTACAGGAAGATCAAAAATAATAGAAAACTTACAAGGATTAATTGACTACTTCACTAAACAAGAACAAAGAAATAATCTGGAAAAAGGAAAGGATAAAGAACACTTAGATCTAGAAGCAAGCTTAGAATTAATACAAATGGATATAGAAGAAAATAAGGAAATTATGGAACTAAGTCGTTGGATAGAACAGGAATTAAGAGAAATTAATTTTGAAATCCAACCAAGAAAATAATGATTAATATAGAACACTTTGAAAGAAAATATTTAGAATTATTAGATGAATATATGGATAATGAAGATTATGAAACATGTTTAGAAAATTTTACAAGGTTTGACACCCTATTAAGTGATTACACTGATTATGTTTTAAGCATATTACAATTAATAGACCATCCAGTAGGAAGAATATTAAGAGATTATTTCAAACATTATTTTGTACAAGTAAACAAAGAAGAATTTGATAATTTAATCTTCGGATTTTATTTATTCCGAGAACAAATAGGAAGATAAAATGTTTAAAAACAATATTCAAAAACTTATAAGCAAGTTAGAATTAATAGATTTAACAGAACAAAAGGAAATCCAATATTTAAAAGAACAACTCGTATCCTCAGGACTTGAACAAAATAAAATACATACTGAAAATCATAATCAGAACTGTAACTGTACAGAATATCTTTACAAAATACAATTATTTCTCAAAATAATAGAATATTTAGAAACTCTCTCATAAGAATTAATAGTAACTGAAACTTTAAAATTCAGCTTAAAAATTAGTATCAGAGCCAAGTTATTTAAAATAATTAAGAATTTACCAGAAATAAAACAATTAAAAATATTTACAGAAATATAAAAATAAAAATTTTGAGAAAAACAAAAGAAAATTTTCTTAAAAAGAAAGAAAACTAATAGGAAAAATAGAGAAATAAGCCAATGGACTATTTTTGACAAAAAACCACCTATGGGTACAAAACTGCAAAATGACTCTTTAAAGAGCCTATTTAAGACATATGCCCAAAAAACAAAGTGAGTAAATGCTCAACTTGCAGAAGAAAATGATTTTCAATGCACAAAAATGGTTCAAATAAAAAATAGTATTTTTTTAACTCATTATTTTGAAAAACAAATTTAATTTAAATATATAATTATGTATTTTAAATTAGATAGGTATTATTGTAAAAAAATAATTATAAATAAAATTTTTATAAATTATTTTAACAATAAAATAATAATAATAATTATTATTATTAATTATTAAATAAATATATATAATTAATAAAATATTATTTCGAACTGATGGGTCCAGTCTAATATATTTATTATCGTCACATTTAAAGATGAAATTATCTATAATGTCTAAATAACATTAAAAATAATAAAAATAATTTTTTTTAAAATTTATATTATTAAAAATAATATTTTTATATTTATATTATATATTTTTACAACTAAAAACTAATTAATACATTATTTTTTAATATCCATTAAATTAAATACAATTTAAATTAAATGATAATAATTTAAATTTATTTAATATTAAAATTTATTTAATTAAATATTATTTAATATTAATAAAATATTATTTTTTATTATTATAAATTTTAATAATAATATTTTTTATAATATTTTAATAATATTTGAGTTGATAGATGTCTCAATTCTGAAATATAGAATCGGTATAATATTAAAAATATATTAATATGAAAAAATATTAACATAATATTAATTATGTTATAAATATTGCCTTAAGATAAAATATGAAATAATATCAATAAAATATTATTTATAATTATTTTTATTTATTTTTAAAAATAATTTAAAAGAAATACCTTGATTTAATTTTTTTAATCATTAATTTTTAGAATGTTTTTATTTTTCAATAAAATTTATTAACTATAAATATTACACAATTGGTTATTTTTTTAATTATTAGTTTAAAAAATATTTTAAATAATTTAACTATTTATTTTATAAAATTTTAATTTTTGGGTCAAAATAAATATAAAATATATTTATATTTATTAAAAATATAACTATTTTAAGAAATAAATACTTAATTTTTTGAATATTTGTTTAAGTTTTCATAATATTGTATGCATATTTTTTTGTAAAATTTTAAAATATTTTTGTTGAGAATATAGCTCTTTATTATTAATTTTATCAATATTTATTAAAATTAAATTAAAAAATTGAGTCAATAATATATTTAATTAATCAATCACTTTTATTTAATTCTCATAATTATTCATAAATTGAATAATAAATAAATAATATTATATGTATAAATATAACATCATGTTAATTGACATGAATTTTTTTTATTTGTTATAGTTAAATGGACTCGACGATACTTATTAATAAAATTGTTCCATGTTATTTGTAATACATTTTAAATTTATAACATTTTTTTAATAAATAGCTATATTATCTCTTAAGAAAAAAGAAGAAGATTTATTACATATTGTAATTCTTATTTTTGTTACAACATAAATGAATATATATTTTTTAATATTATAAATATTGAGAATATATTATTTTAAAAATCAAACGATTAAATATTTATTAACATAAAATTATTGTGTTAAAAAATAACAACAAATGAAAAGAATTAATTAATTTTTCATAATATCTCTTATTGTATGAGTTTTTTTTTATGAAATTTAAATATAATATTATAAATTAAAGTGTTTTAAAAAAACAAGTGATTTGGGATGGATCACTCGAAGAAAAAAAAAAAAAAAGACTAAATGCTCAATCCGTTAAAGAAAATGATTTCTAATGCACAAAAATTATCCAAATAAAAAATGACTTTTTTTTAACTCATTATTTTAAAAAAAATTAATTTAAATACATAATTATGTATTTTAAATTAGACGGGGTTTATTGTATTAAAAATTTATAAATAAGATTTTTATAATTTTATTTTAATAATAAAATAAAATAATAATTATTATTAATTATTAAATAAATATATATAATAATAAAATTTCTAGAGATATTTGGAGCCATAGAAAAAACAGCCATTTCATTATTCATAATTTGATTGAGGTGATGGGATGGGTTTGGAATTTTCACTAACTTGCTGCATGTGGTCAATTATTTTTCACTCGTATGGATCCAATCCAATATATTTATTATCGTCTTATTTAAAGATAAAATTATTTATTTTAAATAATATTAAAAAATAATAAAAATAATATTTTTTAAAATTTATAATAATAAAAATAATATCTTTTATATTTAAATTATATATTGTTATTAAAAAATAATTAATATTTAAATATAAAAATAATATCTTTTATATTTAAATTATTTGCCCAATTAATTAAGAATAAAATTATTTCATAGGTTATTTTGTTTTAATAGGATATTAATGCACTCTATAATATAAATAATTTATTTATTTAATTTATTTTATTTTTAATTTAATAAGAAAATTATATGTATATTTATATATTTAGTTTTTAAAATTAAAAAAAATTATATATATTATAAAAAATTTAATATATATTTTTTAAGAATTAAAAATAAAATTTTATAAATTATGTTATATAATTAAATACATTACATTCATATATAAGATATTTAATTATTAAAAATAAACAATTCAATCACTATTTAAATAATTATATAATATTTTATTATTAAAAATTAAAATTAAAATAAAATATTTATAATATTAGTTTCTTTTATTATCACTTTTATTTTCATTTTTTCCTCCTTTATTATATATAATTCTTTAACTATTATTTGACACTTTTTCATATTTTTTTTTTCATTTAAATCATATGTTTACGTTATTTTTTATTTTTTTTCATTTCCAAGTCAATATTGACTTCTTCTTTTCATTATGCGTTGTCAGCGTTTTCAGATTTTGGTTTTTTAAACTTAATTTTTTAAAAATAAGTATTATTTAATAATTCAGTTTAAAATTTAATTAAAACTAAGATGTATTTTTATACAAATTTCCTTTTTTTCCTTAAGCATTGTATCTTTTGTTTTCGGTTTGTATTTTGATAAAATAGTAAGTAAATCTAAAAAAAAAAAAAAGAAGATGTATTTTTATACATTTTTTTATAGTTTTTAAAACTTAAAAAATAAAGTTTTGAAAATCATATTTTAATTTTACTTTTCCTTTAACTAGTTTGCTTATTATTTGTTGGGAACAAAGTGGGAATAAAACAAGAAAATACAATTTTTTATCGATGTTTATTTTTCGAAATAAATTAAAAGATAAAAAATTAATTTCAAAACTAACATTTTTCAAAACATCTAATAACAAAACTAGCACATTTATATTAAAATTTATATTTTCACAATTAAAAAAATTAAAATTTATATTTTTACAATTAAAAAAATGACTAATATGTCATTTTTCTTTAAATATTCATCTAATTAGAATTAAATGAAAATAATTTAGACTCGTTTAATATTAAATGTCAATATTTTTAGTTCAAATTGAATATTTAAACTTTTAATATTATTAAATTATTAATTTTACTATTATAAATTTTTGGGTACCATAATTTTTTAAATTAATTTCAAGCACAATCTGTATAACTTGTAGAAAAGGAGCTCAAGTGTTCATTAATTTTTCAATTTATTAGTTTGTGATTATCGTACAAGCCAAATCTACTTATTAGATGGACTGACTTTCAATATAAACTTGAACATAATAATAATTAAATGGTTTATCTAAATTAATTAAGATTACAAGGGTCCGAAACATATTACAATTTCTTTAAAAAACAAACATACCCCTCTCTGTCTAGTAACAAATGAAAACAATTAATGTAATCTCAAAATAAGGTAATTATCTTCTTTTGTGACGTTGGAATAAAATAAGAGAGATAATATAATTCGGAGAAATAGTGATGATTTTATATAATTTGAAGGCAAAATTGTGTTGTGCGGTTCCCAAAGTCTTGGTCATCACCAATTTAAAAAAAGAAGGTTGGAAGTTAGTAAATTTGACACTCTCAATGATGGTAGACAGGGTAGCTATCAAGCCACTAATTTTGACTCTTATGTAAACAACCACGTAAGAGTGTCTTCAACAGATTCAAGTAGTAGCCAGCTGTGATCCTCATAACCCGTAAAAAAAAAAAGTAAAAAATTTCATTCATTTTTTTTTTTTAAATATTACAGTTTATTTTTTTTAACATATTAAAAATTTATATAAAAAATTACACTAACCTATTTATTTAAAATTTTATAATTTAATTCATAACCTTCGTTTCACACAATTTAATTCAATAAATTTAATCTAAAATTTTAATTTTTAATAATTAATTAACAATATTATACTTAACTATCTTATTATTAAAATATTAAAGACTAAATTATAATTTTTTTCATAAATTAAAGAGTAAATTATATATTTTAAAAATATTGAGGATCAAATAAATTAAAAAATTAAATTTTATCATATTTTAAAGATATTACTATTATATTAATTTAAATTGTAATTTTAAATTAAATTTATCAAATTTTAAAATATTAAAAACTAAATTATATAAATTAAAACATAAATGATTAAATTATAAAATTTTAAATAAATTAAAAACTAAATAAATAAATAAGCCAAGCAAATCAAAATTAACATTTAATAAAATACTATAAAAATTTATGAAGAAAAATTTGAGCCTTTAAAGTTAGCTATTTTTTTCTTATCAAGTTAATACTTGTGATATATTAATCTATTATGTAAGTTTAGAAAGAAAAAATCAATATTTTTTATAATTTTGATCTTAAAAAATCTAATTTTTTTTACATCCTACTTATTATTCATAATTCGAATGATTTTTTTACTATTTATATTTTTATAAATAAAATCAATATTAAATAATATTAAAACCGGTTTCAAACAATACGATAACTATCTTTTAATCATCATCTTCTTTTATAGCTGTTATAGTTTCCATATTTTAAAATCAAATAAATAAAAAATTAGTTTTTTTAATAAATTAACAATACATTACTATAGAAAATTAATTAGAGTTAAAAGGAGGAAAAAATAATTAAAAATCAGAAGTGGTTAAGACTTCAATGCAAGTACTTAAAAACTTGGCCATGTAAGAATTGAGAAAACTGTAAAACTAAAAAATTTAGATAGAAAATTCTCTCTCGAACTCACTTCCTTTGTAACTTTTATTTTAAATACAAACATTTAAATACAGATTTGATCTTATTTGGACTACCATAATTAATAATAATAATAACAGTAAATGTATGTATATATAAGTTTAAATACCCTCTCATTTTTATGGATAAAAATATTTTTAATTTTATTATAATAAAATTTATTATTTATTTATGTATTTTTAAGAAAAGAATTTTTTAAACCTCATACTATTTGTTATTCAAAGTTATTAATAGTATTATATGATAAGTATCTTAAATAATAAATTTTTAATTTTTTATAAGACCGTGTAAAAAAAATTAACCATAATTTTTAATTTAATTAATAATTAATTAATTTTCTCATAAATAAATATCAACAATATTTTTAAAAAAATATATATAAAAAAAATTGAAAATATTTTTATAAACTTAATGACGATAGAGAGAAAAGGATACCAGCGAAGAAATAAATCAAGAACATCGTATCACTTTTTGGTAATTACTTTTTAATTTAAATAATTTTTTATTTCCTTACTTTAGTTAGATTTTATCTTTTAACTATAACATACATAATAAAAAAATAAATATATATTTTTATTTTATTATTACTTGTAAAAAATATTTTAATAATTTAATAACGATGAAAAAATTACATATACATATACATATGTATATGTATATACATATACATACACATATATGTATGTACATACATATACATACATATATGTATGTATGTCTACATACATACATACATACATGTATATGTACATACATACATGTATGTGTATACATACATACATACCTATATATACATACATGTGTATATATACATACATACATACATATATGTATGTATGTATATATATGTATGTATACATATATATATACACATATTAAAGCTCAAGTTTACCATTTGCTTCTTTTTGTCTATCCGTATTAAAGGGATGCAACAAAGTGTTCAGATCATTGTGTAATGTTTTAATCAAATGCTTAGTGGCATGATCTAAGCTAATAATCATAAACTATGTTCTCCATCACGATGTCGAATGAAACTATCCATAGAATCGTGCACCATGTAAAACATAGATCATCGCTATTCCTAATTGAGACTCAAGTAAAGCTCCATCTCGGAACCTTTGTAGGGTTAGAGTAAAGCATCCCGAGGTTAGCTCGTTAGGCTATTCCTAATTTCGATCGGAGCTATTTCTTTTCCTGCCTCTTTTTACTTTCGCTTCTAGTTCTTCTGAAGAATCAACTTCTTCCTTCTTCATTGATCTAGGGGAAAAGAAGTCTACCAGTTGGGAAGCTAGACATCAAGTGGCTTGATGAGGATCACTAAGTTGACACGCCAGAGTTAGATGCTAGCACAACAGGGTAGTGCCTTACAAACGAATGCCTGATCGCGGTAACATTCGTGGTGGTGCTTTAGGATTCCAATGTATTGTGTCCAAGATCAGAACGAGCTTGCCGATAGACCACTGTCGTCCCATTATTGAGTAAGTTGGAGCCATCTTATCTACTAAAAGAGGATCGAGAAATGCGGCAGCATAGGAACCATATGACCCACTAGCACTAGTAAGGGTTTTTTTAGAAAGTGCGTTGCGCACCAACAAATACTTCCCTTACTCTTAAGAGAAATGCCCCTATTTTTGTAGTACCTACAACACAAAGCGCTTAACTTAAGGAAGGGACGAAGCTCTAGAAACTTAATAAGAGTCACCTCCCCTTAATTAAGTGCTATAGCGGGAGTATTTAATAAGAGACTGACTCCCTCCTTAAAGAAGGGAATAAGCTCTAGAATCTTAATAGAAGTATGCCCTTTCCTTCCTTCCTTCCTTCCCTTTTTTTTCATGAGAGGTAAGCTTCATAGCTCCAACGAAAACTAACTAGTTTGATGTCCTTTTGCAGGATACAAAATCCTTAGGCTGGACCAACATCTAAATGAGAGAGGGCAGCCTTTAAAATAAGGTAAGAGAAAGCTTCGAATTTTCTTATCTTCTTCCCTCTAAGCAGCTAAAAAAGAGCGTAAGTATTCTAGCTTTAGTAGTAGCTTTTGTGTTGCGGCTACTAGAGAAGGAGTTATGAAGTAGCACAGTGCATTACCCAATTAGCATCTTCAGCACACTGGAAAAATAGCTAGCAGAGGCCACTAGTTACAAAGTCCAATCAGATATACCTTCTAAAGTACCCCTTTCTTCCTTACTAAGTAAGAAAGTGACCCCCCTTTCGACAGGCAACGTCATTAATCTCAAACTACTTTGCTTCTTTCAAAAAAAAAAAGTGCTAAACCATAACCTTCTTCTCATCTCAACTTTTCTTTTACAACTAGCTTTAGCTAGTAGCACTTAATTAAGTGAAGTGAAATGAAACAAGAGTCTTTAAAAAGTGTACTACGCCATTCTTTCCCTTAAAAAGGGCCAAACTACTGAATGAAGAAGTTATCCGCGGGAGGCTAGTAGCTCTCTATTAAGTGAAGTGAGAGGCAGTCCCCCAAACTGTTGAAGAATTAAGAAGCAGAGTTTCCCCTCTTCCTATTTAGGTAGGGGTTGAGGCGAGAAATGGTTTAACTGCTGGTCCCATTCACTCACTTATTGTAGGTAGAGTGTCCCACAACTATGACAGCCTATGAATAGTGGAGTTGGGTTGAAATGAGTGCCCGTGTTGTAGCCCCACTTTACCAGTTTCGAAACGTAGTCTGATGTATATTCATTGCTGTCATTTTGAAATGGGATAGAATTAAAAAGTCAATCTTTTATGAAGAGAAGTAAAGGGTGTAAGCAGCCCTTTCTTTTGCTACAGAAAAAAAGGAAAGGATGCAAGTATATTTTGATGAATCTGCGTTAATTTTGGTTTTATTTGTCTAAGCATCATTTTACTTGAAAGTTTCTAATGT
The DNA here is from genome assembly GCA_029378325.1 of Elaeagnus macrophylla. NCBI lineage: Eukaryota > Viridiplantae > Streptophyta > Magnoliopsida > Rosales > Elaeagnaceae > Elaeagnus > Elaeagnus macrophylla. Next base: position 104,285 of record JARDWI010000148.1, read on the forward strand.
ATAGTTTGATGTCATAAATACTTTAGTCCTAACTTCTTTTTTAGTAATGTGGGAATTACAAAAGAAAGACACAAATAATTTTTTTCTTGAATCGTGGATTCTTTTAAGCTTTAGAATTGGGTAATTTTTAGGATTTAATTGTTGAGCACATTTTATTTTTTTTGTGTTTAATATTAGTTTTCTATTTTATAATTCAAACAAGAAATTTTTTTTTATTAATTTTGAATCACTAAATAATCTTTGAAGACTTACAAGAATTGAACTTTGCAAAACTAATAAACTAACTCAAAACATTCAATGGACATAAACATAATGGCATAAAGTCAAAATTGCAAAGAACATTTTCACATTTGGGTACTAACATCCTAATTCACATAAGGGGGAACAAGAACAATCCATAATAAAAGGAATCTATAATAATTACAGGACCATTAAGAAATCAATACATAGGGACTCAACACAATCCTAAACACCATTGCTTCACCTCCAAACTAACACACACAAAAGCTTCCCAGAAGCAATCCTAAAACAATCAAAAGAATAAAAGACACAAGATGAAACTCAAGAGAAACAAATGAAAGGCCTAAACCCTAAAGAGGTGTTTAGAAAGTTTATATAGCCATCACTCGAAATTACCAGAATGCTCCTAGGTAAGCCATAATTAATGCTTGAGATAACGGGCCTCATGTTCAACCCAATACTGGATTAAGAAGAATGGGCCTCACAAGCTTCACATGTTACGATCTACACATTACATAAGTGTAATAATGTGAAGCTACTCTATTACCCCTCCATAACATAATTACTAATTTTATCTGCATCCTTAATGCCCACTTTGACTTAGGTGGCACAAAAGTAACAAGTCTCCACATTTATAACTAATGCAAAATGGATTGCTTTGGTTATCCCCTTCTAAGACATTCACACACTCCTATTGATTTTGACTCTGACAAAGTTCATACAATGTTGAAACTTAGTCAAGGGTATTATTTGATGAGCAGATCTATAGGATTTTCCGCAGTAGCTATCTTATCTATCCTAACTAAATTATGTGTTACTATGTCTCAAATAAAATGAACTTATGTATCATTATATTTTGATTTACTATGAAACACAGGATGCTTGGATGGATGATTTAGAGTACACAACTCCTTCTGTATTTTCAATACCAACCTTAAATTGCTTGAAAATCCCACTGAGCCACAAACTCTCCATGACAACTTGAGTGCATAATACAAATTATGCTTCAATAGTTGAAAGTGCCACAATGGATTGCAAGTCCCATCTCTAGCTTGCTAGATTATCAAATATAGGGAATATGTATCTAGTATAGATCTTCTTTTGTCCTTATATCTTGCATAGTCAAAATCAATGTATCCGTGCATAACTTTGAAACAACCAAATAACTAGAGTGCCTTTGATATATCTCAAAATCCACATAGCATTGAACCAATGAGGTTTACAAGGATTGGATATGTATCTACTTAACACACTCGACGCACATGCCAAATCAGGATAGGTATATACCATGACAAACATCATAGAATCAACAACACTAGAATGTGGAACTCTAGACATATATTAGATATCACTAGTGTTTGGAAAATCATGCAAACACAAATTGCACCCAAGGAAATTTGAAAATGTTTAGAATCAAGCATAGATAATCTTTTCAAAACGTTTTCTGAATTTGATCTTTGAGAAACACAAAGTGTACAAAATTTGATATCTCTATCTTTGTCTTACTATCTTACTAGCTAGTCCTAAGTTTTTCATTTCAAATTCAAATTTCAATTTAATTTTAAGATAATAAATTTTATGTTTACTTTTACTTGCAATTATCATATCCATAGTAAACAACCTCAATGACATCTTGCACCTTAAAATACACACAATTGTCATATCTCTACCTTTGTCCTACTATCTTACTAGCTAGTCCTAAGTTTTTCATTTCAAATTTAGAATTCAATTTGATTTTAAGAAAATGAATTTTATGTTTACTTTTACTTGCAATTAACATATCATCAACATAGTAAACAATCTCAACGAAACCTTGCACTTTAAAATACACACAATTATCATAATGACATCTATTAAAACTAAGGTCGTCAAAGTTGGCCGTGTCATGTTAATTAGCGTGTTGTGCCAGCCCATGACTCATTAGCTAGTAGGTCGTGCAGCTCATAGCCCATATGCGGGCTGTGCTATGCCCTACTGATGAACACTATTTTGGACCTATTATTTGTTAGTTTTTAAGTATTTATTTTATGATTTATTTTTGTATTAATTTAATTTAGAGGGTATTTTCATGATTTGGGTTCAAGCAAGTGTGAGATGAATAGTGAAGTTAAGTGGTCAAAAAGAGTTGAAGAATGTAAGCCTTATAATGTTTTCCATTTACTATGTAAGGAGGGATAAACAATAGAAAAAGAACGTAAGCCTTACGTTAGGACCTTACAAGGCATGTGTGCCGCGGCAGCTCACTCTCGGGTTTTATTATGGGAGGCTAAAAAATAGCGCGTGCTGCGGTGGGTAATTTTGTGTGCCCCGGCGGTGAAGTCCCTGTTTTTACTATGGAGTCCAGTTTTTAGATGCACACCGTGGTAGAAGGAAATGAGCGCCATGGATGAACAATCTCGAATTTCCACCAGCCCAAAATTTCTTCCTGCGCCGCAGCAGGAGAAAGCGTGCGCCCCGGCCAATGTATCCAAAAGTCACTCGTCCAAATTTTTACACACTCCTCCACACTCCTAACCTAACCTATAAATACAAAATATAAATCTCTCCCCTCGTGAACAGTAGCCAAAAAATACCATTCACAACCCTTTTCTTCCACTTTATAGAGAGAGAAATCCTCCATTAAAGCTCTTTCAAGAACCAATTGAAAGAGAGTACCGTCTAACTCTAAGAAGGGTATTGCAAGAGTGAAAATATGGGTATCTCCATTATTTGTAACTTTCATTCTCTTTTAAATTTTAAGAATACTTATTGTAATAGAAAATATTAAAATTTTGATTTTATTATGAATATTTAAACTCATTGTGTGGGATTTAGTGATGCTTCCATGAGTGGATGAATATTGTTGTGATTTAATTTGAATTTAAGTGATTTATGTCTTGTTCATTGTTCTTAATATATTTGTTCATGATTAATTTTTATCATTTTAGTTTATGAACATTAGAGAATAAATTGAAATTGAGTATTAGAGATATCATCTTTGCTTAATTTAGTAATCTTGAACAAAACTTAATCTAAATTCATTGACTTGTCTTAGATTAGGTGGCTAATTTGATTTTCTAAGGATTTATGCTAATTAGGGGTTGTAATTTATGCTATAGCTCGATTAACTGAATCAAACTTGAATCGAAAAACTCGAATCAAGCGCAAATTGAATTAAATTTAGGCTTGTTTCGGCCCAGCTCGAATAACCCAAAAAAAATTGAGATGGGTTAGGGTTAGCCCATTATCTCGAAATAAAATAAAATTTAATTTAATTCTAAATAAAAAAATAAAAAAAGATTATATTAAAATTAAAATAATCGTTCATTTCTTTCAGTACTTTTTTTTAATGATATTTAGTTATTTTTCTTCTATTTTCTTTTGCATGGGTGGAGTTTAATGCATTTACTCATTGCTTAATTAATTTAGTAATTAATTTTTTGCTTTAATAATTGATTTTTTTTTATTATTTTATGTAATGTTGTTTGAGCTTTAATCATTAAACATATTTTTTTAATAAAAAAAGGTCATATTAACTAAAAAATATATATAATTAATAATTCGAGCTAATTTGAGTAAGTTTGAGCCAGTTCATTTTTTTCAATTTGGATTCGAGCTCACGTTTGCTAGCTCGATTTAAATTTGAATTGGACTAGGGTTGAACCAATTTGAGCTGGGCTAGTTTGGGCCAGCTCGAACTAGCCCAACTAGTACGAATTAACACCCCTTATTGCTAATTAATTAATTAACGTTCCAGATCAAAGAAGTTATTTAATGAATTAAGGAAAAATCTCCATTTATTTGGGATTTTCTAGGATTTATTAGGAAAATTCAATAAATCTAACTTTTTGTGCTTAATTGTTAAATTTACATAAAATATTCTATCTACTATTGGTTAGCTAGCTAGTTTCCCACACTTTTCCATTATATCACTTCGGCTAATTTTTCATTTGTCTATTTAATTCTTTTGAGATTTACAATTTTAGCAACCGTATTTTCAATCAACTTTGTTAGAGTGTTTAGGATTTACTTTTGCAAATAATTTTTAAGAAAAACAATGGACACATTTTAAAACAACCGCAATTCTTTAAGAGATCGACCTCGAAGTTTGCTTATCACTTTCTACGTGGGATTCGTACACTTATGAGTATTATAATTTACACATCAATTTTTTGGCGCCGTTGCCAGGGAATTGTATTTTTAAAAATGTTTATTTGTTTTCTTTTTAGTTAATTTTCTTAATTTGTTAGTTTTTGTGAGTTTCTTCATTTTTCATGTTTTTGTTACTTGTTTGGAGTCAATTAGTGTCTGGTGCTTTAATTTTGTTGTTGTTTTTGATAGTGTATGCAAGGTAGGAGATCCCTTGGAAATCCATTAGCACTTTTCATAGACAATGTTAATAGGAGGAGAACACATTTGAGAGGATTTGACACCAACATTCTGGAGAAGGAAGAACAGCCAAATATGGGAGATCATCTATCTCCTTATAGAGAAATGGCGATGAAGGAGTATGCAAGGCCAATCATTGGCACTGCAACTTCTTGCATTCAATTGGGAGAAGCGGCTTGAAATTATGAGCTTAAAAATATTCATTATTCTATGTTTCCTTCTTTTTATGAGATTCTTAATGAAGATCCACTGACATTTATTCGTGATTGTTATGCTACTGTGCAGACTTTTTTGCTACAGGGATTAATGAAGATAAATTGAGGATGAGATGTTTCCCATACACGTTCAAAGACAAAGCAAAGTCATGGCTAATGACTCTTCCACCGGGTTCTCTCTCAACTTGGGAAGTAGTATATAACAGATTCGTGGAAAAGTTCAATTCCCATCAAAAGACTGCCGACCTAAGGACAAAAATTGCAACATTCTCATAGATGGATGGAGAACCTTTTCATGAGGCGTGGGATAGGTTCAAACTGCTTCCAGTGCCCACACCATCATTTTCCACTACAGCTCTAGAATCAATTTTTTTATGAAGGATTGAGACAACAATATCAATTCACTATGGATAATGCTACAGGAGGAGCTATGGGAGAAAAGACCGTTAGTTGAGACATACGAGCTATATGAGATGTTGGGTGCCAATTTTCAACAAAAGAGTGCTAGAGGAAGAAGAGTTGGAGTTAATGAGGTAGTTCCAGTTAATGAAATACAATACAAATTGAGGAGCTAACTAAACAAATTGCACTCTTTACCTCCAAGAATACACTAACTCAAGAGATAAGCGGTATTTGTAGTACTTATGGGCATAGTGCTAACACTTGTCCATTTGTTTGTGATTCTAATGTAAGAACAAGCCAAGAGTAAGCCAACACAATGGAAGGATATCAACCTCGATCAAGGAATGATCCTTATGCAAATACCTACAATCCAGGTTGGAGAAACCTTCTAAATTTCTCTTGGAAAGGAAACAACAACCCTGCCTATGCTCAGAATCATTTCAAAACAACCCTTCGAACAACTTCCAACTCACTCAACTAAACAAGCCAACTTTGGAGGATAACTTGAACTCCTTTATTCAAGTGAGTTGGGACAACCACATGAAGAACAATCAAAGGTTGGACTCATTGGAGGCTTCCATGAAAAGGGTTTAAGGCCAAGTTGGCCAATTAACATAGCATCTCCAAAGGCAAGAAAAAGGAAAATTGCCTAGTCAACCTGAGCAAGCAAAGGCGGTTACCGTCCTTCGAAGTGGTAAGATAGTCAATAAAAATTTACCTAAAATTTTTAATGATTTACCATTTAGTGTAGGAAACATGGAAAGAGACAATGTAATTTCCAAAGGGAGTGGTGAGACAAATGATAAGCTTGATGAGCCTTCCAAGGAAGTAATTGGAGAGTCGTCAACCACCCTACAATTGCACAAAATATCGGAGCCTTACCGACCACCAATACCATTTTCACACCGTCTCAAGGACGATAAGCAGGATAAGTAATTTTCTAACTTATTTAATATGCTTTCCAAAGTTCAAATTAATTTGCCTTTGCTGGATGTGATTAGGAATGTGCCTTCCAATGCTAAATTTTTCAAAGATTTGAATACTAGGAAAAGAAAGTATTGATTGAATGAGAGAATTGTTGTGTCTGAAATTTCAAGTGCGGTACTTCAACAAAATTTACCACCCAAACTGAAAGATCTCGGTAGTTTTAATATTAACATCACCTTGGGAAATAAGAAGGTGGTAAAAGCTATGCTAGACATAGGTACAAATATTAATTTAATGTCTTATTCAATTTATTTGCAATTAGGTTTAGGAGAATTGAAACCTACAAACATGTCCCTTCAGCTAGCTGATAGATCTGTTAAATGCCCAAAGGAGATGGCTGAGGATTTTCTTGTACAGGTTGATAAGTTGATTATACCTGTTGATTTTGTTGTTTTGGATATGCAGGAAAACCCATCTATGGACAAGGAACATACTATTCTTCTTGGTAGACCATTCATGGCCACTACCAAGACTATATTATAGATGTCCATAGTGGAAGCTTGACCATGACAGTTTTGAGAGAAACTGTTCATTTTAATGTGTTTGATTCTTCTCTTTTATCTTGTATTTCTATTGTTGATGAATGCTCTTACATTGATCATATTGATACTCTTGTTCATAATACCTTTTTGCATAATGAGATTGAAGACAAACTTGAGTATGCTTTAACAGGTGATAGAGTAGAGGAGGATTTTGATGAAGAAACTAAGGGATACATTGAATTGCTAGATAGTGCTGAGCCTTTAGATGAACCTAATGTACCCTTAGAGTTACCTAAGACCCATTTAAGGAAGACAACACTCCACCTAATCTTGAATTGAAAGAGTTACCTAAGCATATGAAGTATGTATTTTTGGGAAAGGGGGATACCTGTCCAGTTATTATTTCATCTACTTTGACCCAAACTTAAGAAAGGGAGTTAGTGAAGGTACTCAAGAAATATAGGAAGGCAATAGGGTGGAGCATTTGAGACATTAGAGGTATTAGTCCCACTATGTGTATGCATAAGATTATTTTAGAGGATAATACCAAACCTATAAGAGAACCCAAAGGAGACTTAACCCTATTATACAAGAGGTGGTGAAAATTGAAATTTTAAAACTCTTGGATGTAGGGGTTATTTATCCTATATCAGATAGCAAATGGGTTAGTCTGATATATGTAGTACTTAAGAAATCTGGGATCACCATGGTTAAAAATGACAAAAATGAGTTAGTGCCCACTAGGATGATTACGGGTTGGAGGATGTGCATTGATTTTCGTAAACTTAATTTGTACATGAAGAAAGATCATTTTTTGCTTCCTTTTGTTGACCAAATGCTAGAACGTTTAATAGGGCATGAATTTTACTATTTTTTGGATGGTCTTTCAGGTTATTACCAAGTATCCATTGTTCTAGAAGATCAATAGAAGACCACAATCACATGCCCATTTAGGACATTTGTCTTTAGGAGGATGCCATTCGGTTTATGCAACACTCTCGCCACATTTCAGAGATGTATGATGCTTTTCTTTTCAGACATGGTGGAGAAATTCATTGGGGTATTCATGGATGATTTTTCAATTTTTGAAAATTCTTTTGATAATTGTTTGCACAACTTGACTCTTGTGCTTGAATGATGCATTGAATGCAATTTGACACTTAGTTGAAAAAAAAATCATTTTATGGTTAAATAAGGTATTGTACTATGACATGTCATTTCTAGTAGAGGTATTGAGGTAGATAGGGTAAAAATTGATTTGATAGCTAAATTTTCACCTCCCATTAATGTTAAGGGAATTAGAAGCTTCTTAGGTCATGCCGGTTTCTATAGGAGATTTATTAAAGATTTTTCTAAAATAAGTCGTCCATTGTGTAATTTGTTGGCTAAGGATGTTTCCTTTGTGTTTGATGATGATTGCCTTATTGCTTTTACTACTTTGAAAGAAAAACTGACTTCTGCGCCTATTATCATGACACCTGATTGGTCATTACCCTTTGAGATAATGTGTGATGCTTCAAAGTTTGCTATTGGGGCTGTTTTGGAAAAAATAGTAGAAAAGCATTTACATGTCATTTACTATGTTAGTAAAACTTTTAGTAACGCCCAACTTAACTATTCAACCACTGAAAATGAATTTTTGGCTGTTGTTTTTTCTTTAGATAAATTTAAATTTTATTTGGTAGGATCTAAAGTCATTGTGCATTCGGATCATGCGACTTTAAGATATTTATTGAGTAAATCGAATGCAAAGTCAAGATTGATTAGGTGTGTTTTACTTTTGCAAGAATTCGACTTAGAGATCAAAGATAAAAAAAGGAATTAAAATGTGGTAAAGAAAAAAAAATCCCCTAAAAGTCAATGCATTTTCAATCATTTTAGGACATATATTTGAAAATTTTGCTTAATTATTTTAATTGAGGCATGAGAATAGTAATGTGACTTCTTCGTTAATTCTATCATTTGATTCCTTTCATGAGATCTATGTTAAACACTTTTTGAGCCTTTCTTGTTTAATCATATGCAAACTTATTAGCTCATTTCTTTACATAAATTCTATTCGCATATACCTTGTTAAGTGTTTGAATCCATAGGATCAGTGTGATCTTTGTGAGGATTAGAGTTGAAGCAAATTCAGGTTCTTAACACTAAGTTTGGGGGAACCAATGTTGATATGTTTTTAGTATTGGGACTTAGATTTGTAAAGAGTGAAACTTGTGAGGATTAGAGTTGAAGCAAATTCAGATTCTTAACCCTAAGTTTGGGGGAACCAATGTTGATATGTTTTTAGTATTGAGACCTAGATTTGTAAAGAGTGAAACTTGTGAGGATTAAAGTTGAAGCAAATTCAGATTCTTAACCCTAAGTTTGGGGGAACCAATATTGATATGTTTTTAGTATTGGGACTTATATTTGTGAAGTGCAACTAATCTACTTGGTAAACTTTAATGTGTTAAATTGTTGGATGAACTTGTGCATAATTCTTGATTATGAATTGAAGAGAAACTAAAGCATGACAAATTTTGTTGATTTAACTTTTTAGTTTTGTTAATTGTCTTTTTAATTCTAGTTTTGCTTGAGGACTAGCAAAATGTAGGTTTGAAGATATTTGATGAACACTATTTTGGACATATTATTTGTTAATTTTTAAGTATTTATTTCATGATTTATTTCGGTATTACATTGACTTGGAGGATATAATTTGTAGGTTCAAGCAAGTGTGAGATGAATAGTTAAGTTAAGTGGTCAAAAAGAGTTGAAGAATGTAAGGCGAGATAAACAAGAGCAAAAGAATGTAAGCCTTACGTTAAGACCCTTACAAGGCATGTACAACGGATTGTGCCATGGCGGCTCACTCTTAGGTTTTATTATGGGAAGCCAAAAATCAACGTGCGTCGAGGCTGGTAATTTTGTGTGCCATGGCAGTGAGTCACTGTTTTTACTATGGTGTCCAGTTTTTAGACTCTCGCTGCAGCGGAATTGTCCCGAATTTTCTACCAGCAGCCCAAAATTTCATCCCTCATAGCGACATGAGAAAATGCGCATCGCGGTCCGCATATCCAGAAGTCACTTACTCGCCCAAATTTTTACGTACTTCTCCACACTCCTAACATAACCTATAAATACAACACATAAACCTCTCCCAAACCAACTCATAAACAGTAGTAAAAAAAAACTACCCACAACCCTCTCCTTCCATTTTCTAGAGAGAGAAATCCTCCATTGACCTTCCATTGAAGCTCCTTCAAGAACCAATTGGAAGAGTTGACGATCCAATTCCAAGAAGGGTATTGCAAGAGTGAAAATAGGGGTATCTCCATTGTTTGTAACTTTTTTTCTCTCTTGAATTTTAAGAATGCTTATTGTAATAGAAAATATTAATTTGAATTTTATTATGAATAGCTAAACTCATTGTGTGAGATTTATTGATGCTTCCATGAGAGGAAGAATATTATTGTGATTTATGTCTTGTTCATTGTTCTTAATATCTTTGTTCATGATTAATTTTGATCATTTTAGTTTATGAATATTAGAGAATAAATTGAAATTGAGTATTAGAGATATCATCTTTGCTTAATGTAGTAATCTTGAACAAGAACTTAATCTAAGTTCATTGACTTGTCTTTGATTAGGAGGTTATTTTGATTTCCTAAGGGTTTATGCTAATTTATTAATTAACGTTTTAGATCAAAGAAATTAATTAATTAATTAAGAAAAAATCTCCATTTATTTCGAATTTTCTAGGGTTTATTAAGAAAAGTTAATAAATCCAACTTTTCGTGCTTAATTGTGAAATTTACATAAAATATTTTATTTACGATTGATTAGCTAACTAGTTTTTCACACTTTTTCATCATATCACTTCAACTAATTTTTAGCTTGTCTATTTAATTCTTTTGAGATTTTACAATTTTGGAAACCGTATTTTCAACCAACTTTTTTATAGTGTTTACGATTTACTTTTGCAAATAATTTTTAAGAAATAATTGACACATTTTAAAACCACCTGAATTCATTGAGAGAACGACCTCAGAGTTTTCTTGTCATTTGCTTCGAGTGATTCGTATACTTGTGAGTATTATAATTTACACATTACCTACTCTTGGTCCGTGAGTTTTAACGTGTCATATCTTGTTGGGCACGTTTGACCATGCTAAATGAACTAGCAAAACCCGTGAACAGTTTTGCCCAGTATATATATATACACACACACACCTACACATATATATTTAATAAAAATCAAATGTTTATCTACGTCATCTCTTCATCCCATGCAAATAAACATACTTTATAGCCAATGGGTCATGCCCACAATTAATAGTAAAATACATACATATTTAAATATTTAGCATTAATTTCATCATAATCAAGTTTTGAAAGAATTGTGCTTGTATGCTAGCCTAGCTTGGGCTATTATAAGCCACAGGTCGTGTCATGTCATGCCAAATATTTAGCAGGCTAATGTGTCAAGTAGTTAACGGGCCGTGACGTGCATGCCTATTTAACACCTCTAATTAAAATCAATTTTAATCATAAAATGATCAAAAATCATGTCCATGATATTTTCCTCAAAACATACATGATAAACTTTGCCTTTCTGAATAACAACCATCTTTCATGGAAATGTTTTCAACAAATTCACAAAAACATCCATTTGTTTTAAATGCATGTCACATTGAACAATCATAGATAGTAATATTCTAAAGGAAGTAAATTTAACAACAAAAGAAAATAATTCATTATAATCTCTCACTTTTTTTTGGAAAAACCCTCGATCCATTAATTTAGGCCCTCTTGGGCTTCTTTGGATTGCCTTATCTTGTATCAACAATATGTTTCTTCTTGTCCTTCCTCTCCCTTTATTTTAGAGTAGTTATGTTGGCTTTCAGGATAGTTCCATATGAAACTTGAAAATGCTGGTAATCCTTACCCCCAACATTTCCTAAGGAAACCAATTATTTTTAGGATTAACTACTATGTTGGTCCTTAACTTTTACCCAATAATAAATTTTAGTCATAAATTTTTTTTTTATACAAAAAATCTCTAATCTTTTAGAATATCACACTTTTAGTCATTTTAAAAGATTAGGCATATGAAATTTGACTAAAAGTGTAAATTTTTAAAAGATTATGGATTATTTTGTATGAAAAAAAAGGTTAATGACTAAAATCTATTATTGGATAAAGGTAAGGACCAACAAAATAATTAACTCTTATTTTTATCAACTAGAAACTAATATATCATTATTGATACATGCGTGGGTTTATAAGACCAAAGATAATATAAGACTCCCACAAATATTACTAAATCAGAAAGCACAATATAGACAGCCGATCATACAAGAGACAAATTAATAAACTAAAGTTATGACTAGTATGCTTGCACCAGAAGACAACAAAACCACGTTACTAATGATGTAATCTGATAAATAAAAATCACTCGTGGCCTTGACGATTTCCTTCATAAACATGTTACACATGCAATTTAACCTACAATAATAAAATAAAATATTATAAGAAGAAAATAAACTATAGATCCCCTCATCCCCATATGTTCAGATTGCAACTATCCAAAGAGGTTGGCAATGTAAGCTTTACCAGTTTAGACTCTCATCTATCACTACAAGTTTCTCATCTTGGAATCAGAATACTGTTGACGATAGACCATAATTTCTGAAGTACATCTCATTGAAAAAGTATACAGATCTAGTATCATTAATTCAAATTTTCTCTAAAAGTTTAGATATAAAGAAAACAATTTGAAAAGGTTGAACTAATTTCTAGAACATCTCTAGGTAGATTAACTAAATAGTAGGTTAAACGCCAAAAATTAGAAAAAAGAAGAAGATAAAGAAATATAAATTGTTTCTGGGATAATGTGTCTGTCCTCAATTGTTTCTCTGGCAGTTTTCATTTATTCTGGTGCACCTTAGACTTCAATGATACTAAAAGATCACGAAAATGGTGAATATATTAGTACTCATTCTATAAACCCAATACATCCACAATTCATGTCAAAGGGAAAACTATTCATAATCAAGAATAATAAGTGCATACATCTCTTAAGAGTAACCCAAACAGAACCTTCTCAATGTTTTTCTTAAATGTGCTGGTTAGTTTATTAAGGAACGGGTCTGGCTATACTAGAACCTATAATTACAGGAAGAACAAATATTACTTTAGATTCACACTTCTTCCTACATACAAAAATTGTGCATCAGAAAAACAAAAAAGCACTCACAAAAGAAAGAAGATAAGCATACAAACTCAGTCACATAGAATCACAACATCTTTGGCATAAATAGCACGCTAAAGTATACCTAATTACGGATGTCGTTCCCATAGGGAGTTGTGTAACTTTTAATTGAGTATCAAGCCTAAAGCTAATACTACTTGAACAATGGAAAGATAATAAAAACGCAAAGTAAATTTACAACTAATTATTCAAATCACAAAGATCGCAATAGCAAAAATATTTGACTGATAACATCTAGAATCTTTTTAATCCCCAATTTTCTAAAATATGAATCACTAAAATAACCTCAAAGCAATTACTAATCAATTATATGATCAATCAAATTTAACCTAGCAAGCATTTTGTTGTACCCAAGATCAGATAATAATGCGGAAGCGATAAAATAATAATAACGAGCACCCACAAAATGTAAGAAAAAATAATCAACACAAAGGACACAAAGATTTAAGTGGTTCAGTAGTCAATGTGACTACCTAATCCACTGCTGAGGCCGGCACCGAAAAATTCCACTATACTTGTCAAAGAGGAATACAATAAGATTTGCCAACAGTTAATTGGCCAAATCACTCAAATATCCAACTACCCAATTACACCCAAATTAATCTCTCTCACAAAAAATAATAAATAAATAAATCTGTCTTGCCAGTTTAGCAACAACAGATAAATTAAAACAGTAACTATAAATCTGTTACCAAATAGATGAAGAGAGAAATAATATTCTTGATTGGGTTCTTCAAGAACTGCCGCCTCTGCTATCTGTTTGCCGTTCCTTTGTTATCTGATAAAACTGCCGCTGCCGTTGACTGATGGGTGTAAGTCTTCAACGTAGCACATAAGGAACAAGCCGCCACTGATTGACTTTTTTAATTTGTAGACTTCCTTGCCGAATCAGCCGAATACTCCACACGTTTTTTAATTCATGTATATTGCTTTATATATATATATGATAAAAGCTAGGGTTGCGTTGGGCCATAAAGCCCATTAACGTATATGGGCCAATTTTAACAACAATCTCCACCTTGGACCATAACCTGTACCAAAGTATTCAAATGTTGAGCCTTCAATATCACCTCAAGGTACCTCTCAATAGGTACCAAAAACAGCATTCTATTTATGGGTAGGAATGCTCCACCCTCTTCAAGGTTCTCAACAAGAACTAATATGGATCAAGTCCAAGCAATGCTCAAACTTATCCCTTGGCACTGACTTTATCAACATATCAGCTGCTTTCTCTTTTGTATGAACTTTTGACAGCTTGATCAACCCTTGATTCATCAATTCTCTAATCTTGTGATACCTCACACTAATGTGTTTAGTCCTCGCATGAAAAACTTGATTCTTAGCTAAATGAATAGCACTCTGACTGTCACATAGAAGAGGTACACTCTCTTGTTTGAAACCAAGTTGTTCCAACAAACCCATAAGCCATATATTCGGCCTGCTGCCTCAGTCATAGCCATATATTTGACCTCTGTCGTAGACAAAGCAACTGTATCCTGCAAATTTGACTTCCAACTTATACAGCCACCACCAAAAGTAAAGACATAACCTGTCATCGACCTTCTGGTATCAAGATCACCAACATAGTCAGAATCCACATAACCCATGGCAACATTAGAAGCACCATTTTTATCAAACATGATGCCACAATCACGTGTGCCTACCAAATATCTGAAAATCCATTTAACAGCATTCCAATGCTCTTTACTTGGATTTTCCATGTATCTACTCACAACACTTACTGCTTGAGAACTATCAGGTCTAGTGCAAATCATCAAATACATTAGACATCCAACTGCACTGGCATAAGGCACCTGAGCCATGTACTCTACCTCATCCTCTGTACTAGGACATAAACTCGTGGACAATCTGAAATGTGCTTCAAGGGGTGTGCTCACAGGCTTAGCATTCATCATGCTAAACTTATGCAGGATCTTCTCCATGTAACCTTTTTGGGACAACCAAAGTTTTCCAGCTTTCCTGTCACGAATGATCTCAATTTCAAGGATCTTTCTGGCAACACCAAGATCCTTCATCTCAAATTCGCTTTTAAGCAAATTCTTTAAATCATTGATATTTTCCTTACTTTGAGCGGCAATTAACATATCATCAACATATAAAGTAAGCAATACCAATGTTCTATCATCACAGATCTTAAAGTACACACAACAATCATACTCACAACGACAATAACCATGAGAAACAATGAAGGAGTCAAACCGTTTATACCATTGGCGAGGTGATTGCTTCAGCCCATACAATGACTTCTTCAAACTGCAGACATAGTCTTCTTTACCGGATTCAATGAACCCCTCTGGCTGTTGCATGTAAATCTCCTCATCCAAATCTCCATGAAGAAAGGCAGTTTTGACATCTAACTGCTCTAACTCCAGGTCATACAAATTGACTATGGCAAGAACAACTCTAATGGAAGTGTGCTTCACAACAGGTGAAAATATCTCATTATAATCAACTCCTTCTTTCTGTGAGTATCCTTTTGCTACCAATCGACTCTTATACTGCTTTAGTTCTTTTATTTGATAAACCCATTTGCAACCAATAGCTTTCTTTCCCTTAGGCAGTGGAACCAACTCCCAAGTCTTGTTCTTGTGTAATGACTTCATTTCTTCATTCATTGAAGCCTTCCAATTCTCACTGTCTTTTCTGCTCATAGCATCTTGGAAAGAATTAGGGTCATCACTACCAGTGAACAAAGCAAATGAAACTGTGTCGTCTTCAAACCCAAGTCTTTGTGGTGCCCTACGAATGCGTGGCTCTCTATGAGTAGCAATACTATATTGGTTTGATTGCTGCTCTTCATCCTGAGCCTGTGGTTGCTCTTGATCCTGGACCTGTGGTTGTTGCTGAACATCTCTAATGACCGGTTGATAAACCTTGTCCTGTGAGTTTTTAAATGCAAACTCCACCTCCTTTGGAGCTTTATCCTTCTCACCAGAACTTTCTAACATAGGCTCTACCGTCACACTTTTCAGCATAGACTTCTCGTCAAAAATCACATCTCTGCTAATAACCAACTTCTTAGTTTCTGGATCAAACAACCTGTAACCTTTGACACCTTTCTGGTAGCCAAGAAAAATGCACTTCTTGGATCTGGCATCTAACTTTGATCTCTAGTCACTCTGTATATGAACAAAAGCAGGACAACCAAAAACCTTTAGTATAGAATAATCAACAGGTTTAGAGTACCATACCTCTTTAGGAATTTTGAAATCGATTGAAGAATGAGGACTTCGATTAATAAGGAAAAGAGCAGTGCTCACAGTCTCTGCCCAAAAATTCTTTGGCAAACCTGCTTGCAATCTCATACACCTTGCTCTCTCTGCAATGGTTCTGTTCATCCTCTTAGCAACTCCATTTTGCTGAGGAGTCTTCCTTACTGTATAATGTCGAATAATACCAGCTTGCTTGCAGAACTCTCTGAATGCCTTGTGCTTGTACTCTGTACCGTTATCAGTTCTCAAAATCTTTATCTTTCTGCCGGACTGGTTCTCTACCTCTGCCTTCCATTCCTTAAAGATATCAAATACCTGAGTTTTACTTCTCATAAAATAGACCCAAACCTTTCTGGAGTAGTCATCGATGAAAGTAACATAATAGTAAGCTCCACTTTGAGAAGGAATAGTCACGGGTCCCCAAACATCAAAATGGACATAGTCCAAAATACCAGAACAAGAGTGAGTTGCTGCCTTAAAATTAACTCTTTTCTGCTTACCATAAATACAATGTTCACAAAAATCAAGCTTGCAGGTATTCACACCTTTCAACAAGTTCCTCTTATGGAGTTCCAACATATTCTTCTCACCCAAGTGTCCAAGCCGCATATGCCAAAGCATAGTATCATCAAAAGTATGATCTTCAGAAATTAAAGCAGCTCCACCTACAACAGTATTTCCAATCATCTTGTAGAGATTGCCAAATTTCTTACCCTTAATTACTATTAAAGCTCCTTTAGACACCTTGAGCACTCCATCTTTTGCAGAATACGAATAGCCCATCTCATCTTACCCACCAAGAGAAACCAGATTCTTTTTCAGGTCAGGGATATGTCTTACACCTGTTAAGGTTCTCACAACACCATCGAACATCCTAACCTTTATGGTTCCTATTCCAATAACTTCACATTTTGCATTGTTGCCCATATACACACAATTACCACTCTTGGGAGTATAAGTATCAAACCAATTTCTATGTGGGCACATATGATAGGAACAACCAGAATCAAGAATTCATGAATTGGCAAGGGAATCAATACCTGATGAGACGGATAGTAAATCATCATCTTTGTCTTCACTTTTATCCTCTGCAACACTAGCTGAATTAGTGGGTTGTGTTTAGTTCTTTCTATCCTCCAGTTCCTTGGCTAAAATTCTGCAATATTTTCGAATGTGACCTTTTTTGTGACAATAATGGCACTCCATGTCTCTATTAAACTGTCTAGGTCTTGAGCTTGATCTTCCTCTACCTTTATCATAATTTCTGTCTTTAGACTTGCTTCTTCCAAGCCTGTAGCTGTGATTGTTACTATCTTTCTTAGTAACGACGAGACCATCTTCTTGTGATTGCTCACCATCAACTTTCTTCTTCTTGTGGTAAGACAACAAAGCTTCCTTCACACTCTTGAAAACAATGGTCTTTTTTCCATATAATAAGGTGGTAATCAAATGATCATAAGATAATGGCAGAGAACACAATAACAACATACTTTTATCTTCATCATCAAATGTTACCCCTAACTGAGCAAGTTCAGAAATTAACCTATTGAAGGTATTCATGTGTGTCAACAAGTTTGTATTCTCAGACATACGAAGAGTGCACAACTCTTTCTTCAAAAATAATTTATTTGTCATATTTTTGGCCATATAAAGCTGCTCTAAAGTTTTCCATAAATCATAAGCAGTTTTCTGATCAAAAACATTATGAACTACCTCATCTGAGAGTCCCTGACGAATTGCACTTGCTGCCTTTTGATCAAGCTCATCCCATACTTCATCTTTCATATCAGCGGGCTTTTTATCTTTGCCTTGTAATGGCTTTGCAACTCCCTGTTGAATCAAAACATCTTTCATACGCATTTGCCATAGCGAGAAATCATTATCTCCATTAAATCTTTCAACCTTTGTGGATGACTCTGTGCTCGTCATCTTTAACCAAGCTCTGATACCACATATTGTACCCAAGATCAGATAATAATGCGGAAGCGATAAAATAATAATAACGAGCACCCACAAAATGTAAGAAAAAATAATTAACACAAAGGACACAAAGATTTAAGTGGTTCAGTAGTCAATGTGACTACCTAATCCACTGCTGAGGCCGGCACCGAAAAATTCCACTATACTTGTCAAAGAGGAATACAATAAGATTTGCCAACAGTTAATTGGCCAAATCACTCAAATATCCAAATACCCAATTACACCCAAATTAATCTCTCTCACAAAAAATAATAAATAAATAAATCTGTCTTGTCAGTTTAGCAACAACAGATAAATTAAAACAGTAACTATAAATCTGTTACCAAATAGATGAAGAGAGAAATAATATTCTTGATTGGGTTCTTCAAGAACTGCCGCCTCTGCTATCTGTTTGCCGTTCCTTTGTTATCTGATAAAACTGCCGCTGCCGTTGACTGATGGGTGTAAGTCTTCAACGTAGCACATAAGGAACAAGCCGCCACTGATTGACTTTTCTAATTTGTAGACTTCCTTGCCGAATCAGCCGAATACTCCACACGTTTTTTAATTCATGTATATTGCTTTATATATATATATGATAAAAGCTAGGGTTGCATTGGGCCATAAAGCCCATTAACGTATATGGGCCAATTTTAACAACACATTCTTCTCTAAGTAATCTACACACCATATAGTAATTAACCTAATCACACTCTCACACCAATTAGATTGTATACTAATCATTAAGAGCATCAATTATAGACCACATACACAAAAATCATACATCTATGTCTAAAAACCACGTATGCTATTTAATCAAGATAAACAATCAAACATTTATCTCAAAACTATCTAATTGCTTATATAGTATAATTGTTAGCCAAACAATTAATAACATACAAATCAGATTAAATAATATAATTAAAATTGCAATCACAATCAGGTAATTTTTTAGATCATCACATGAATAAAATTAGATTCATAAGATTCTTAGATTAAGAAAGTTAGCTACTCATATTCATGTTCATAAAATTCATGACAAAATACATTAAAATTGTAGAAGAAAGAAAAGGAAGAAGAATAATCAATCTCTTAATTCTATTGCAATCTATTCTTCAATCTTGGTTAGAAGTGTGTCTCCTCCAAAGGTGTTATTGACCCTATTCTTGCTCTTCTTTCTAAGTCTTTGCTACTAGAAATTTATGTTCTAAATGCTAATTGTGTTTGACTCTTGAAAAATTAGGTTTAATTAAAAGAAAAATGACCTAATATGGACCCTTGGATCAAATTCTAAAAGATCCAAGGGTTGAGGATGAAATCTAGAATGAAAACGGATTTGATGTGGTATTTGACGACCAGAAAAATAATGTGTGCCACAGCTTGAAGAATTGCATGCCGTAGCATAGGCTCTTTGGACTGTCCAGTGAAACATGCACTCTGCGGCATGCAAACTTGTGCTCCTCGGCCAAAGGCTTTTGGGTTGGATTCTAAACATCGAGCGCCACAACATGAAAATATCCCTACTGCGGCATGAATGTATGAGGAAATCTTTATCGTCCAAGCACGCTACGGTACCAATTCCTTTCTACTACAACATAGAGCTTACTCTTTCAATTATGTGTCTAGCCAATTTTGTGTCGTGGCACATAAAAGAGCCTGCCTTGGCATGACATAATTTTTGTTCCCATTTTGGCTCGTTTTTCACTCCGTTTGTCATTGGTCCACCTACAATGACATAATTAAACACAAATTAAGCATTTTTATGATATGAAGCACAAAATAAAATAAATAGTTAGCTTAGAAGTGAAAAAATAACTCTACTTTAGTAGAATTATCAAAAAGATAACAAATTATTTCTTCAACATCTCATAGACCCTTTAACATTACGTAGATTATGCTATCACCTATTAATTTCAAGCAATTTGGAACCCAAAGGTTGAAATAATTTGAATGGAAGAGGTTACAGACAAAATGAACGTATAGTTATACTCCAAATTAGCGTCAATTCGATATCAGAAGAACACTCGAGTACAAGAAAGGACATACTAAATTAAATCACACAATTCAGAGTTTGCTACTACTAGGCCTCTGCACCTATGCCTAATAGATTACTGTTTTACATCTCCTCCTCCTCATTCTTGGCAATGCATTTCCGTTAATATTACTAATGACTTTTGCATAACTAAAATAGGAATTAAAACATTTCTACGTGAATTATGAGAAACAATATTGCTCTTAACTTTCAATCATCTTGAACATGACACAATATTGAGAACAACTGGTAAAAGGAACAATGAAAACTCTCACAAAGAATGAGATCTAGTACCAACACTAGCACAAGCAGAGACAGCGCATAAAAATACAAGTGTAAGATAAATCTTAATGTCATAAATGTATAATGGGTTTAGTATTTTAGTAGTACTTTTATTCAATAAAATGTATGCATATAGTTTCATATTTTCATAATGCTATACTAATTTTTTTTATATTTATTTTAGGTACACTAATGATCCAAAATTAGGATATAATTGAAAATTTTAACATGTATCACATACATGAGCAAAAACTTGAAAGCAAAATTTGTCTTTGAAATAATTAAATAATAATAAAAAGTTCATTAACTTAACCATTATTAATCCAAAAAAATAATTTTAGTTTTACTTCAAAACAAAGAAATCACGAAAAGTTGAGAGAGAATCTCAAAAAGGTCCTAAATGAATCGAATATGGTTGAAGATGATGAATTTATGAGAAAAATAAAACAAGGGATTGATGATTTTGTGAGAAAAATTGACTTTTATTGTAAATCAGCACCTAACAAAATTTATAATTACTTTAATGCTCTTTGATAACTCTAATTTATTAGAGTATTATTAGCTCGTATTTATAAATAATTGTTTGTTTTTTTGAGAATGTTTGCACATTATATTCATTTATACAATATTTGTGGACTCTGTGATTTAAGTAAATTCTTTGATAATAAATTCAAAATAATTATGAAATCTGTTAAAAAGAATTATATTTTAATGTACACTCATTAGATTTTCATTGCCCTTGCAGGAAATACAGAAAACAACAAAAAAAATGCAAGAATCCAACTTTGCTGTAGCTTTGCTATAGCATTGCTGCAGCAAAATCACACTAGAAAAACAGCGTCAAATCAGAATTTGATCTGAAAATAAAAATTTAAGAGCTAATTTGGACTCTCAACAAAAAGACAATATTGAGCACTTACTAACTCACATTTTTAGGGGTAATTTTGGAAGATAACACAAGAAAAATTATCTCTAATTAAACCTAAGGTTTAAAAGGCAAAATAAGGGCTGATTTATATAAAATAGTGCGGCAGCAAACTGGGCAGCAAATAAATATATAAAAAAGAGCAGATTTGCAGCAGTAGCTAGGGCACACAAGAGGACGAAAATATACATCATATTTGGGCACCAAAACTGATCAGAAATAGCACATAAAAGAGAGAAGAACGCATCAGATTTGGACGCAAAACAGGGGCAGCAAAAGGGATCTGGAAAGAGACCAATTGAAGGCTTGATTTGCAATAATAATCATTGAAGAAAGCAAGAGAGATTTAGGGATTTGGAATTCAATTGATTGAGATTCAATAAAAGGGGGTTTTATTAATTTATTCATTCTATTCTTCTTTTATTGTTTTTCAAATTTCTATAATTCTATGGATCTGTTGTTGAACATGAATGATTTGATGTTTAATTTCATAAATATGCTTAGCTAAATTTTCATTCAGTTAGGGTTGTGGATGTGCATGTGTATGTGTATGTAGACTTTATGCTCTAATTTTAAAAACTTGTGCTTTGCTTGACAAGGGGTACTAGTTATTCTATGCTTAATTATTGATTTATTTTTATTGATTGCTTGATCAACAATTGATAGGATAGTAAACTGAAATTGAATCTGAAAAGGTTAATTTTAGTTGGATGAAGCTAGAATAGTGTGAAGGAATTAATATAGGAATATATAATTATCTTACATAACTCAAAAGAATTTGTGCATGAACGTTGTTCTTAGATTCAGTTTTGCATAGGAATATGTTTCAGTGAGTCATAGAATATATAAACATTGCAGATTCGGGAGAATCCTTTGTGAATTTTCACAATTTTAGTTACTGGTGCACTTTGTTACAGCATTGCTATAGCAACGCTGCAGCAAAGCAATTTATCTACATCACTTGTCACATTTGCAATCCTAACTGATTTATCTACTTGCGATTCTTGATATCCTTTTCGTTGAACGTTGTTTCAGTATTTTCACTCTTGTCCTCTCATTCTATTTATTTTATTTTATTTATTTTAATAAACAAAAACACAAAATATTGATTTTAATAGTTAATTTTTACGATATTTTTTAATACTCCAATCCCCGTGGGAACGATCTTTCTTATCATTATATTACTTGTTTGTGACACGTGCATTTGCGTAAAATCATATACACCATTGTGAGCAACACTCTTAGAAATTATGGTTGAAGACTGAGAGATGGTTCAGTGGGAAACAATTTTAAAAACGAGTTTTCCCCTCATCTTTTGCCCATGTGTAGGAATAACAATCGTGTAGTGTTTTTATTTTGTGTTATTTGTGACGGGTTTTGACATTAACCTTGTCGGATTTTTATGTCAATTGACACATGAAAAAAAAATGAATTTACTATTTTTCTAATAAGAAATAACAAAACTTTTAAAGATATAAAAAAATAATTATCGATCAATTCATACTAAAAAATATGTGTCATATCGAATTTGTGTTGTATTATCAAGTCATATAAGAAATTATCACCTCTCGATGTGCATGATACATGCCGAAAATCCCAACTAAATCATAATTTACCACCAATATATCTAAAATTAAATATAAAAATTATTAATATAAATTTATTTGTTTTCATTTTATTCAACAGGAGTAAATAATTTACTGAAGTACCAAAATCCTTTAAGAAATATATTGCATTATTGGCAATGCTAACGACACTTATTTATAAACTCTCTAATATATTGCATTATTTCTACGATATATTTTTCTTATTTTAAGAAATATAATTTTAGAAAAGGACATTTGTTATTCATAAAGGGTGAAGAGTGCATGAAGAGGTACATAAGGAGTGCAATTAGCATCCCTTTCTATTACGTTGAAGTCTTGTCGAAGATAATTAAAGAAATAATTTTGAAAAAAAATATTTATATACTTTTAAAAATTATAATTATAAAATAATATTATTATATTTAGCTCAAGTATTTTTATTGCAAAGAAAAAATTCAACTTAAACATATTATATCGAATACTAGCTAGTTGGACACAGTTGAAGTTAAATTCCAACCATTATACCGAATTGAATTCAAACTAATTAAACTTTATTCCATGTATTAATATTATTTACAATTTTTATAAATTTTGTTTGTTTAAATTTTTAATCCTATTTGTTGATTATCTACACCAATTTCTATTTTTTTTTCCTTCTATTTCTCTCCCTAATTTCCATTTCGATTAAACATTAATTTGGTCCAAAAGAAGTAAAAATGACTTATATTGCAGGCCGCAACTGGTCTAAATTTGAAAAAAATAAAAAAAAATACACATATTTTTCATAATTTAATCTTATGTAAGTTACATATCAATAAATCTCAACTTGTAATTTTTATATAAAATTTAGTATACAATTTATATTTATCTATCCTAACAAATATTACTAGAAACTATATTAGTAATGTAATTTTTCTTTTTGTAATCAGTGAGCTCTCCATTTAAAGGAAAATACTTTATATCCTCAATCAATTACTCACACACTTGTCAAAATCTCATTGCCCCATTTATATTAAGTTGTCCACGTTCTTGTATTTAAGATGATATGTTTAACTAGTTTTCCCATCTTATTTAACATAAATAATATTTATAAAGGTTAATGAATTAAGAATAATTTCATAAATTATATGTTATTATAGAATAAAATTATGTCTAGCCATATGCTTTTAAAATTGTTGTCTATCTCTTGAATAGATTACCATGTAAAGTTCCAGCAGGAAAATCCCCTTATGAGTTTCTTTATCTCAAGAAATGTGAGCTTACTTAGTTTAGAGTTTTTGGTACTCAATGTTTTCCTTGCTTGATACTATACACCAAAAATAAGATGGAAGCAAGATCTGTGGAATGTGTTTTTCTGGGCTATAGAGCTAAGCAGTGTGGATTTATTTGTTATGATGCCAAGGCTGACAAATTTTATCTAAGCAGGCATGTTATTTTTAATGAGCTAATTTTTCCTTATCAATGCTCTCTGTCATCTTCGCCTGTGTCAGCTATGAATGATGTTTCTATTATGCACGTCCCTCCAACACGTTCTTTTAATTCTGCCATTAATAGTTCTATTGACTTGCCCATTCCTACTAGTTGTTGTGATACTGATGTACGAAAACCAGTACCTAAATACTAATCTTGTAAATGCTTATTTAAATTTATATAATCTCGCAAGTGCACGAATCATTTTATAGAAAATGATAAGTATACTCACAAGGTCGGTCTAAGGAATGAATTTATGTGGTTTTTAATAATTATTCAAACTCTTAAAAATGAAATTAAAACCTAAACATCCTGTCACGATATTTGAGTTTGTTTGAGTCTAATCTAAAATACAAAAATAATATAGACATGAATTCAATAAATAATCATGCAATTATATCATTCATAAACAGTGGAGAATTAATGGATAATAATAAATTAATTATGCTTGCTTCATATTATATAGGTTATGAAATATTTGAATTAAAATTATTGATTCTCTCTTTTATGTATAAATACCACCTTTGGTGGGGTTAGATATTCTTTGGTAATTAAACAAATCAATTAACACCTATGGGTGGGGTCGATAATTAATTTGGTTAATTAAATTAAAATCATTTTTCTAAGAGATTGCAAATGAACCATTTAAATGCCCCCTTTGGTGGGGTTAGACATTTTAAACTTTATTTAAGGTGTCCAAGTTAAATTTAAGAATTTAATTATCTGAATACTAACTTTCAAGTTTTAAAACTATTACAGAAAATATTTTGTCAATACATTTTCAAATAATAATTCTTTGTGAAAAACCTTTGAAATAGAGTTTCGCATCAACAATACCAGGCGATTGTACCAATAAGTAGAAGAGCACTACTCTAAATTAGACCAGATAATTAAATCTTAAAATCTAACTTTCAGATTTAAAGTTTGTAATGAAAAATAATGTATTTCTCTCTAACATTCTTTATATGAAAATCTTGAATAAAAATAATATTTAATTTTATAAAACTGTTTTACCTATTAATATTTCACAAGCATAACAACAGTATTATCTCATATTAATAAACAGCCAGACATGCTTAATTTAATAATTAGCTAGAAAATTAAATATAGCATGTAAAAATAAAACATAAGAAATAATGCTGAAAATAATACATTTAAACATACCTTAACATAATTTCAGAATTGTTTCTAGAAAAACCTCCAAACGAAATTGCATTCCTATTTATTGAATCAAAACTAAAAATATTACAAGAACATAACTAAGTTCTTCTCAAAATGAGAAAAACTTTAAAACTAATAAAAAAACTAAAAATAAAACTAAGAAAACTAAGAAAGCTTTCTAGAGAGAGAAAGCTAGAGAGGGAGAGAGAAGAGAGCTCTAAATTAGGTGTTGTAAATTCAAAGGGAAGGGGGTATATTTATAGGTGAAAACATGGGGCTAAAATTAGCAAAAAATGTCAAAATGGCACAAGTGGGTGAATAGGCACGAATGACAGGCTGGCTGGGCGCGCTGGCAGGCTGGTGCGTGGCAAGGCGTGCGCGGACGACAGGCGTTGGGAGCAGGCGAGCGGGGTGTACGGCTTGGACGATGGAGCGCGCGCGGGGTGTGCGGTATGCGGCGCGCGAGGTACTCCACGGACGGGCATGCTGTGCGGAGTGCTAGGTAAGCTGCACGGCGTGACGTGCGTGCTGCGCGGCGTGACGGGCGTGCGCACGCAGGCTGGGCAGTTTTGACCATTTCTTCATTTTTTCCATTTTTTTGATTTTTCTTTATTTTTTTCTTCACCTTTTTGGATAGTAAATAAATACTATACTTTAAATATTGTGATGGATTGCTTCCAAATTAAATATAATTCCTGAAAAATAATAAAAATACCCGTGATTTCGAAAAGATAGAATTATATAAAATATGATAAAATCATGCATATATAAATCTATTTAATCAATTAAAGTGCATTAAATTATGGTATCTTTAGTGCTTTTTAAGCACTCATCCGATACATCAACTCAACTCTTGTCCTCACGTAACATTCATTTGGCTGTTGCACCTGTCTCAGCACCACTTACCCATGCAAATTTGCCCGTTGACCCTGCCACAGTCTTGTCCGTGTCACCTACTTCCTCTTTGCCTATGTCAGCCGCTGTCCCATTGTCCATGTCACCTGCTTCCTCTCTGCCTGTGTCAGTTACTGTCCCGTTGTCCATGTCACCTGCTTCCTCTCTGCCTGTGTCAGCTGCTGTCTCGTTGTCTGTGTCACCTGCTTCCTCTCTGCTTGTGTCAGCCGCTGTCCCGTGTGCCCCAACTGGTTCTACATGTTCCCCTATTACTATTCCACCCTCATCGTCCAATCATCTTAATCTCTCAGTCAACTTACCTTTTGACTCTCCTTTTAATTTGTCTTTACCTTGTGACAGTGACCCTACGCCTGCAGTTTCTGTTGACTTTACGCCTACAGCTCCTGTTACTACACATGTGCCTACTGTTCCTTTAGAGCCATTGTCCACTAGTTCTTCTCTTATTAACAGCCAAGGCTAGTGTTTCTAAAACACGTTTGTTTGCTTTCACAGTACATGGTGTGCTTGTTTTGCCTGCCCCACGCACCTGCAAAGACTCTCTTAAAATCCTTGAATAGCATCATGCCATGAAATTGGAATTTGAAGCTCTTCTTCATAATGGGACTCTGACATTAGTGTGTCTTCCTGTTCGCAAACGAGCTATTGGTTGTAAATGGGTTTTTCGAGTAAAGATGAAAGCTGACAGAACCTTGGACAAGTATAAAGCAAGACTTGTTGCTAAGGGTTTTCTCCAAGTTGAAGGTGTGGATTTCTTTGAAACTTTTTCCCCAGTTGTGAAGCCTACTACCATTCGTGTAGTGCTTACTTTGGTCGTTTCCAAAGGTTGGTTGTTACACCAAATTGATGTCAGTAATGTTGTCCTAAATAGTGAGCTATCTGAGGATGTTTATATGATTCAGCCTCCAGGTTTTGAACAAGGTGATGACTTGGTGTATAAGCTGCATAAGGCCTTATATGGCCTTAAATAAGCACCTCGTGTGTGGTTTTCTAAGTTGAGTATGTGCTTAACTAATTTTGGTTTTATTGGTGCCAAATCTGATTCCTCATTATTCATTCAGGATAATTTTGACGTTTACATTGTGGTTTTGATTTATGTGGATGATATTATTATCACTGGTAGTAGCATTTATGCTATTGAGAAACTTATTACCAGTATGAATTCTGTCTTTGCCTCGAAAGATTTAGGGTCTCTCCATTATTTCTTGGGTCTTGAAGTTGTTTTTCATAACAAGGTCCTCTATCTGAATCAATAGAAATATGTGTGCGAGCTCTTAGACAGGTGTGGTTTGTTGGAATCTAAGGAATATGATACGCCTATGTCTACTGGTAAAGGACTTTGCAAAACTAATGGTTCTCCTCTGTCGTCTACTGATACTAGTATGTATTGTAGTATTGTTGGGGGTCTTCAGTATTGTTCCTTAACTCGACCAGATATCTCTTTTGCAGTCAATAAGCTTTGTCAGTTTATGTCTCAACCCTTTGATGTTCATTGGGATGCTATTAAACGACTGCTACGATATCTTAAGGGCACTAGCTCTTATCGCTTGGCTTTTTTCTCCTCCATTCCTCTCACCTTATTTGCCTACAGTGATGCTGATTGGATATCCTCTATTGATGACCGTTGATCTACGAATGTGTATTGTGTGTTATTGGGCACTAATCTCATTTCCTGGCATACTTCTAAGCAAAAGACTGTGTCACGTTCTAGTACAGAATCTGAGTATTATGCCATGGCTTATGAAACTGCTAAGTTACTTTGGTTACGTTCTTTGTTTTCTGAAAAACATTTGCCTATTCTTACTCCTCCTACTTTATACTGTGATAATATTAGTGCTCAATATCTTGCTAAGAATCCCGTTCAACATCTCGTACCAAGCATATTGAACTCGATCAACATTTTATTCGCCATCAAGTTTTGCATAATCAACTTCTCCTTGAGCATGTCTTCTAGCAACCAAGTTGCGTACATTCTTACCAAGCCTTTGGCTACTGTTCCTTTTCACTCTTTAAAGGTCAAACTTCTAGTTTTACCTAAACCATTAGTTTGAAGGGGGGCTGTTGGAATATGGTTTTATTAAATAACAAATAGTTTGTTTTAAGTTTGTTAAGCCTCTGTTAGTTTGTTAGTAGCCAAGTCATGTGATTGGTTGTTTTGGATTAACCAATAGCTAGGCTCAATATTAATACTATAAAAGTATCTTTCATTGGATATACAATACTAAGAAATAAAATAGTATAATTCTTCAATGTGCTTCTTCTTCACTATCAAGGTTTTGTAAATATATATTTCGAATATTCTAGTTGTAGATTATTCATTATTAAACAAATCTAGAACACATACGTGCACTTATGTTTATGTGCTAACCTTTATGCAAGCTATTCTGTGGACGGTTTGGTAATTTGTGTGACTCAAATTTACTCTAACGTCGGTCTAGATTAGTTCGTACCAACCTTGTGAAGACTGTGAAGATAAATTAAGGGCTCGCAAGTAAAGTATATTGTGGAATTTATCTGTGGAGATTAGTCTAAGACTTGACTTTGTAATTGAACATTAAGTTTTCATAATAGATAAATTAGGTGATCTGGTGCATCGGTGTTTTTCTTCTTACATCATTCTTGTGGCTTAGGTTATTTTCACCTAAAAATCTCATATGTTATTTTTTATTTTCGCACTTTATTTTAATATGTGATTGCATGTCTGACCTTTATATTTAAGTTACATGATTAAAGTTTGATAAAATTAAAAATATTCCATTCCCCCTCTGCAGGTATATTTTGCATAACTTAGAAATTTCACCGATAATGATTATTTTCATCATGTTATAGGATTGCAACAGAAGTGAATGGACTTGTGTGGAATGTCAATACAAGTAGTGTCTTTTCTGCCTTGGAATTAAAAGATGGAAGAGAAAGGTAAGGAAATATAAATTTGCAATTAACTGTTTCTATTTTATTTTATAATAATTTGCAATTAACTATTTCCATTTACAAGTGGTTTCTTTTCGTGCCACATGGAGGCTGCTGTTGTTTCTAGAGTCTAATTATATAATTGAATGGGGCTTTTTACAGATGTTATAATATTTTGGTTGTAAGCTTGATTGGGTGTATTAAAATTGTTGCTCCCTTGAGCCTTAAGTATGTCCATAACATCTTAGTTGAACTATGGATGTCATTTAAATTTCTTGGTTTGACTTTAAACAACAAAAAATTTGACAGAGCAAGCTTCTTTTTCCCTATTATGAATTTGTTCTCATGTTGCTATTGATGGCTATGGAGTCTCAAGCATATGCTCTTGGCCAGTTAACCATTAATGACCTTGAAGCAAAGTTAGTAACTGAGTAGAGTCTTAACATTCGAACAAATTGTTCTTAATGCATTGAAACTGATGTGGAACATATGTGTTTTCTTCAATGCTATGTCCTCATAAGTGATCCTACTGCCATCTGCATTGTTAGAGAGCTCTTTAGTTGACGATGACCTTGCAAACTTGAAGAAATAAATTTCTGGCAGCTCAAAGGTATAATTTTCCATTATGCATGAAACTTAGGCTAAATATTGCTATAATTCTAAGTTAATTATGCGAGTGAGCTCCTTCAGTGAAGTTTTAGTTTCAAATCCGTAAGAGAAACAAAATGTTTGAGAACTGAAAAATAAATGTTTGAAATTTCTAATTTTTATTGTCATTGTAGTTTGTAACAATCTGCGAAATATATGGCCTAACTTGGTTTAGTTTTATTCCTTTTCTTAATCGTCATCACACAGCAAAGGAGAGCTTCCACTTGAAGAACTGTTGCTTCTAGTACAAACACATCAAGTCCTTTTCAAGATTCAAAGATAGAAATGGAGCTCAAAGAATTGAGACGGAAGGAAAATTGTTTTGGTTTCATTGTCAACTGCTTGATATTTGTATAGTTAAAATCTAAACTGGTCGAATTGTTTAGACTATACAGCCTAGCTACAATATGAATGACGTTTCAGGGGTCTGTTCTGTTCCAGGCTCATATGTACTCCTACCATATAGTACCATTCGCTTGTTCTGTCCGTTTATTTTGTAACACAGTTGCACATTTCTGCCATGGGCCTCGTACCTAAAGGAAATAATCAATTGTAATAACTTTCTGTATTCCTTTTTCTAATTATCAACAATATTTTATAGACTTATACGTGAATAATTATGTCCTGTGGACTATAAAGTTAAGCCTGTTTTAAAAGTGATTTAATAAGTTTTAAGTAATTTGAGTTTTAATTTATTTAATAGGATGTGAGCCTTTAATGTATAGAGATTAAAGGATTATTTTTATTTTTATGATTAGCAAAACTAGAAATATAATTATTATCTATATATATAGTGGTTATAATTCTTAAGTCATACGTTCAATTCTCATCCATTTGATATCCTATTGTCAGACAAATACCTTAGAGAAAGATAAATGGTTCTCTTAGGAAAATGTATAAATTTGAAAGACAAGCAACTTTGCCTTAAAATCAATTGGTTGTTATGGATTTATGTACGCTTTCGCATATTTGTCTTTAATTCTTGATGATTTGACATTATTGTTCCTAAATTTGTTATTAGTAATGGTTTTCACCAAAACGTTAGATTCTAACATTAAGTTCTGAATTCATAGCAATTTCAAAGCGAAAAATTATTCATTATACGCTATAGTTGAGTTGTGACTAGTGACGTGTTTCAGATTTTTTGAGTGAGTCTAGAGAGAGAATTTCTCCTCTTCTCTCTAGATTTCGTGTGTTTTCTTCGATTGGCGTTTTAAGAGTCGACTTTGGTGTGTCATTGTGGGGGTTAAATCCCACCACCACTGCCTCCTTCTCTTCTAAGGTCATTGTTGGTGGTTTGTTGGTGGGTCATTTTCTTCGCTCGAATTTGTGCTTCATTACCATAGCTATTACTTGGTGTCTTCCCACAAAGGCATTAGATAGTGTTGTGGCATTTGGAAGTGATTGTTGGGAGTGGGGTTGTCTTTTCCTATGTTGAATGGCGTGACTTTATGGTTGAGCTTAAGTCTAGTTCAGTTTATCCGACGCTAGTATTTTCTACTTTTTTGTGTCTATTTTATTTCTATTTTTCGTTTTGTATAAGGTTTTGTTGTGTGGTTGGTATGTATTTGCACTAGTTGTGAATTTTTTTTCATGTAATTTCTAATTTGTGTAGGAGTTTGTAGATACTGTGATTGTTTGGTTTAAAATCATCTTGTTTATTTGTGGTTGAGGCCTTTGTTGAAAAGACGGAGCTTTATTAAGTGCGCTCAAATTTTGAAGGTAACTAGGGGTCATTTAGTTTGTTTTGCTACATCGATAGATTTTTTGTTTGTTGAGGAGTCCCACATCAGCTAGGTACGATCTTCCGCTGTGCTAGATAACTCTGGGCAAACCTCATCCTTATGAGGCCTTATTGGGACTGAGTTAGACTCAGACATTTCAAATTGGTATCAGAGCGATAGTTCAAAAAAAAAAACAAAAAAAAAAACAAAATTTCTTCTAGTATCAATCATCTCCTGTCAGTTCAATCATCTGTCCGCGCCGTCGTACGTGCCACCTGTCTCTCCGCCTATCTCCAGCGCTCTCTCCCTTGCGGTGCGCCGCCTATCTCCAGTGCTCTTCCGTGCTGCCCTTTGCCAGTCTCCAGGGCCGCGCTTCACCTGTCTCCAGCGATCTCCCACACCGCGCACTGCCTATCTCCAACGCTCTCTCCACCTATCTCATCTGCACCAATCTCCGCCAGGTCTGCCGCCTATCCTCACCTGCCGCTGTCCAGGCCACCAGACCTCACTTGCCGCCGCTATAGATCTGCCTACATACCAGCACACATCAAACCCCTAGCCCAAACTAAACCCTAGCCCACACAATTCAGCCCAATTTTACCCTAGCCCACATCAAACCCCATCAAACCCTATCATCCCACTTGAAAAAAAAAATCAACCCAACACGCTCGTCCCCATTCACCTCATGATTAGTTGGTGGTCAGCCGATGTGAGGGGGGAGTACTGAGGAGTCCCACATCGGCTAGGTACGATCCTCTACTATGCTAGATAACTCTGGACAAATCTCATCCTTATGAGGCCTTATTGGGACTGAGTTAGGCTCAAACTTTTCAAATTGGTATCAAAGCGAGTACTTGGGTTCACTGGTCTGCCCAACACGCTCATCCCCATTCACCTCACGATCAGTCGGTGGTTTGCAGACATGAGGGGGGAGTGTTGAGAAGTCCCATATCGGTTAGGTACGATCCTCCGCTATGCTAGATAACTCTGGACAAACCTCATCCTTATGAGGCCTTATTGGGACTGAGTTAGGCTCAGACTTTTCAAATTGGTATCAGAGCGGGTACCTGGGTTCACTGGTGTACCCAACACGCTCATCCCCGTTCATTTCACGATCAGTCAGTGGTCAGCCGATGTGAGGGGGGAGTGTTGAGGAGTCCCACATCGGCTAGGTACAATCCTCCGCTGTGCTAGATAACTCTGGACAAACCTCATCCTTAAGAGGCCTTATTGGGACTGAGTTAGGCTCAGACTTTTTCAAATAAAGCCTAACTCAGTCCCAATAAGGCCTCAACACTATTGAGGATCGTACCTAGCCGATGTGGGACTCCTCAACACTGTTGAACATGAGCATTTTTGCAAATAATTATCAATATATCATCATCTTTGAGAAATTATTAATGTATCAGTTTCATCAGCCAACATTAACGCAGGGAGGTACTTGAGTAACATAAGCAAGCTCAAATTTCCTCTGCAGCTTATTGCGAGCCAAAACAATTTGGCTAGTTGGATATGTAATTTGATGATTGATTTTTTAAGAATGTTCTTTTTGGTGTTTTGTTATTGTTTGTAAGCCTGTAAGGTTGGAATGAAATTCGTCTTTTTACAATAACAAAAAAAAAAAAAGTGTTGTGACAAGTGACAAGTGACAATTGAGAATTGGGATGATCATAGTTGTAAAAACTGGTTACGTTTCTGTACCTTAAAGGCTCGTTGGTACATCGCATTGCATTGGACATATATAATGATATTCGGCTGCATTGAAAATAATATAAAATGTTATCTCTACTCTCTAGTTGTAAATGGTAATTATTGTTATTCATTTATCCTCAAAATAGAACGTGATATTTATTTTTATTCATTTATCCTCAAAATATAACGTGAACCCTTTCATTAAAATTTTTACAAATTGTGTCAAAAATACCCTCAATTTTATTGAATAATTAAGATAAATTTTAATTAGATACATGCCCAACTAGACTGTCCAAAATTGGACGGTTCACGATTGTCCAACTGACTAAATTTTGATTAGTCGATGACCGCACTAATAGAAGCCGAGTTAGACACCTGTCCAACTAGATTTCTTAGAATTTGACGACCATCTAATTGACTTAATTTTGATTGGTCGACGACCACACTCATAGAAGCCGATTTTGACACATGTCTCACTAAACTGTTCATAATTGGACGGCTGTCCAACTAGTTGGATTTTAATTGACTGGCGATCCCACTCGTCAAAGTTAAATTTTGACACTTGTCTAATAGAATTAAACAATTGGATTTATGTCTAACTAGTTGAATTAAATTTTAAGAACTTATATTTATATTTTAAAAAATTAAAAACTAACTACAGATACTTTTTACCTAGAAAAAAAAGCAAAAAATTTCATTGGGAACAACTATATAATTTTATTTTTGCTCGTGCTACAAAGATCAAGGCCAATGGTACCAACCGTGTGGAATAGAAGATCCAAAAAGTGAAAGAAAGAGAGGTTTTGCATGGGTTTTAGCTTTTTACTTCTCACTTTCTCTGAGCACTCGCCTTCTTCTACTTCCTTCCATATTTATTGACTAAAATGTGCTCTATCTCCACTGCCCTAGCTCAAGCTCATAACTTCTCATAGCCATGACTCTCCCTCCCAAAATCCAATCGGATTCACACAAGTCCCATACCCAGGGACGTACCCAGAAATATTTTTCTAGGAGGGCTGATATATATTAAAAAAAATTTAATTTTTTTTATTCATAATATCAAGATTTATAACTAACATTAAAAAAATAATATAAACTTAAAAAAGAAACAAAAAAAAATTTATTTAAGTTGTGCCTGACAATGCTTTATAGCATAAAATTCATCAATTATCAAATCAGATTCAATTTTTTTTGTAAACTCTCTTTCAATATAGACAATCATACAATCTTGAAGAAATTCCTCCTCAATTTTATTTTGAAGCGATGTTTTAATGAGTTTCATAGCTAAAAATGCACGTTCCGTAGTTGCTATAGAGACTGGAAGGATCAATACCAAACGAATTAAACTATCAATTAAATAGTATATCTGTGACTTTCCTATTCTAACTAGCTCTTCACACAATTTAGATAGAGAATGTATGTTTCAAAAATTTAAGTGTTGTACAACAGTCATCTCATAGAATTTCAACTGACGTTTTAAATAACATATTTAATGTAATAATGGTAAATTGTTATGAAAAAAAATGAGTACTAAATACATATAAATTTATAATTAAATAAGTACTTAAATTAATAATTATATAATATTTATCGACCAAATGTTTAAAAGCTATAATTTTTAGGAATATATAATACATAATTATTGATATAAGTATAAATTAAAATATAAATATTTTAAGTATTTAGTATTTTTAAAGAATAATACGTAACTATAATAATTTTATTTTTTTTATAAAAAAAAAAAAAGAAGAAGTAGAAGTTATCAAATGCACACCAGAAAATAAAGAAACAATCAATCAATAGCACATAGTAGAGCAATGAAAGCGGAGCAATTGAAAGTAATAATTTGATTAAAATTTTAATTAATATAATATATTAAATTATATTTATATTATAAATATTTATTAAAAAAAATTAAAAAAATTAAAAAAAAAAAAAAAAAAAAAAAAGCTGTCCGGGCTGAAGCCCGGTACAGCCATGCCTTAGTTCCGTCTCTGCCCATACCCACCATCGTCTTTCCACTTGTCACCGTCACCCAATCGAACCCATCATCGGCTTTTGTTCATCATGTCTCTGCGAATGCCTCGCCAATATTGAATCGTCAAACTATGAAGAAAAGGGATGAGGTTAAATGAGGTATTTTTAAAAAATGTGTGAGTGGGAGGTTAGCTGAGATTAAGATTATTAATAGGGGTTAAACCAGCATATTTCCCAAAATAAGTTAAAAAGTAATTTAACAATGTAAACTAAAAAGTAAAATTTATATTTTTGTTAAGGAGTAAAAGAAGAAATATTTAGGGATGAGGTCAGAATATATTTATAATTGAATTTATTATTAAAGAAATCGTTAATTATATATAAAAATTTGAATCATGTATAATATTCTTTTAGATAAAATTATTCCTATATTTTAAACTATGGACATTATTTGTTCTTTTAAGATCAGTTATTATATTAAATAATAACTCTAAATATGATAATTAAATATTATTTTAATTTAAAATATAAGAAAAATTAATTTTTTATTTATTTTAAATATGTTTTATAAATTAACTAAAATTTAAAAATAAAAAAAAAGTAAAACAATTTACATACAAAGCACATATTTTTTACTAGTTGAATATAAATAGAGAACAAAGAATAAATTAAAAAAGTGATTATATTATTTTCCTTCACTTTTTTAAAATATAAAAAGTAATTATATTGTTAAAAATTGTTATTTTAATCTTCCTCACTATGTTTGTGAATATGATTATATTTCTTGATAAGAAACTAAACATTTTTGAACTCTATTGTCTTTATCTTTAGATACTGATCATTGTTGTTTAAATATTGAAATTTTTTAAAAATCCATTAAAAAATATAAACTTTTTTAATAAGAATAAAAATGAAAAAAAAAATTAGAAAAATTACCTAAATTAACGTTCTTAAAACTTATATAAACAAAAGTAACATTCAAATTTTGAATTGAGAGGAGTATAATTTAGTGTTTGGCTACTATTTTGTTATTATAAGTTTTAGAAATTGTAGCTTTTTTAAGAAAATTTAACAATTTTATTAGCACTTATGCATAAAAGTATGAGATATAAAATAATATTTTCATACAAAGATTCATAATATTTATTAAAACTCAAACTATATTCCATGTTTAAAAAAATTAATTTTCAAAGTGGGCACAAATTAAATTTTACATAAAAAAATACTAAAAACACAATTAATATTACAAAAAAAAAAAAAAAAACACATTCCTGAAAGACACGTACATATGCAAACTCATGCCAAACATTGGTTCTGATAATGTTTGTACAATCAACCGCATTTATACAACATAACAAACATAACCTAAAGAATGACATTCTTCCAAAAGGAGATAGAAAACATCACTTGATGCGAAGGTGACTTTCTATTGGAACAAGAATGCTAACGGGTTGTATTTAGGGATGAATAACATATCTAAATTGTATATTTTTTTATCAATTCAATTTAGATGAGATTAGATCTTAATCAAACTTGAAGATTTTCAATCCAAATGTATAAAGTACAAAATGTACAATATTTAAATTTTAAATTGGTATATCTCTAATAAAGTTTATTGTTTATAGTTACAATTAAATGAATCAAAATAATAATAAGTATGCGTTTGATACTTATTAAATTATTATAAAGATTTAACGCTTATAATTATTTTTAAATCTAATGTAGTAATTTAATTGTGGCATATATAATATTTATAAACATAACGCATTATAAAATAAAATATGTATTTATTTATTATTTTAATAGTAATTTGGTCCAAATCAGATTACAATAAATTATGAATCTATAAATACAGTCCAATCAAAATTTGAACGAATTATATATTTTTAATTTGAATCAGATCCGATTATAAAATCTATCAATAATTTGATTTGCGTCCAAGTGATTGGATTGGATTTCTCAACTTAAATAGATTGATCGAATTATTTATTCTTTTGTAATTGTATTACTTATAATAGTTGGTAAAAAAATAAAATAGACCTTTTATTCTTTTAATGACTATTATATATATATATATATATATATATAATTAGACCATAGGCAATGGATTTATTTTTCCTCACTTAACTTCAAGCAAATTCGTTTAAGAAAACATTACAAACAAATAGCATGGACTTTACAATTTATCCGTGTTTGTATTATGTTAATGAAAAAATTATTTATTTTTGTGTTATATATTTATATGAGTACAGTATCTTTGCACTTGAAGCAACCGGTCTATTTGTTTATGAGTTTGGGAGGGATTGGTCTTTTGCTTTTAAAAGATATCAATCGGTCATTTTGGCTATAAAAAATGAGTCATAGAAGAACAAACCTTATTGTAACATAATTATTTTAATATTATGTATAAATGGGATACATTAAAGGGATAGTTTGACTATTTAATGTATTTTCTTTCCTCCAAACAAAAACAACTATTCAATATTCATATTTTCTTCCTGCCATTTTTGAACCTCAAAAAATCAGATAAATGATCTGTTATTCCTCCCTCATTCATTAAGAATTCAAAGGACTAAATTAGGCATTTTTAAAGATTAAAAGGAATAAATAATATTGATTAAAAGCAAATGAATTAAGTTACACCTAAAAAACTTAATCAAATACAGAAACTTTACTCTAAGTAATACAAAGATATTTTGAAATAAAATTAATTAATTATAACTAAATTTTTTATCTATATCGTTTTATATTCATGTTTTGTTTTTGTATCATGTCAAACATTGAATCTATTGTTAATTGTGCTCGGTAGGTATTACAGGTCCAACAATTCCAATTAAACCCTTACTATAATTATTACGTTCGTTTGAATTGGCTAAAAGTGCCGTTTACTAGTTTTATAATGGAAAAGAAATTGGTGGCCATTTGTTGACGGTCATATTAGTGCTGACATCGGCATTTTCTTCCTCATGTGTTTTTGATATAGCAGAATTGAGACTATGTCCATATTAAAACTGCAGTATTAAGACGCCAAGAATCAAAGGGTATTACCCTTATGGCCTCATTCTATAATCAGTTGCTGCTATCTTTGTTATTTCTCCATAACAATTTCAAATTTCACTTGCTCGGTCCATTCAAATAAACACACATACACAAAAAATCAAGACCAGTCAGTCAATTCGAATTTCACAACTTAGACTTGATTAGCTTTGTTATAAGCAAGAAAACTTGGGGGGGGAAAAAAAAGGATAAAATAAATTTAGAACCAATTGACGCAATGCCATTAACCATTTTTATCATTTACTTTATTACCCTTCATAATTTTAGAACTTATTTTAATATGAAAATATAAAAAGACATATTAATTATTATTTTCAAGAGATATACTCTTATTTAACATATGTTTTTTAATGTTATAGAAAACATAATGTTTTTAAATGATAGATTAAAAGTAAAATTATTTTAAAAAAAATTGCGTTATTTATATACCAAAAGGTTAAATGTGCACGATGAAAAAAAAATGTCATTATTTCAATCCTTAGTAAATTAAAACGTTGGAATAAAATATATAGCCGTTGACAAGATCAACAATATGGAAATGAAAGTATCCCTTTAAGTAGCAAATTCAAATCTAATCTTATTCATATATATTAGCTAGGTCAACAACAAATTCTTTGAAGTCTACCAAAAAAACCCACAACTCGAAGCAAAACACTGAAATTGAACGAGCTCTCTTTGGCTATAAATACTTGACCATATTCTATGTTTTTACACATTCAAAATCTGAAACACCTCAAAATAAGTTTATGCACAACACAACTCCCACTTCTATATCTCTTCTCTCTGAAAAAGAAACCCCAAAACAAAAATACATTATACATATAAAAGAAATGGATTTGCTAAAGGTAAATAATACCATTTTGATTATTATAATTATAAGTGTGGTTACATTATTTATGAGTAACAATGGAGTTGAAGCTAGCAGAGTATTATCTCAGGATTTTTCACGTGCGAATCACATTGAAAAATACACGTCATCAATTATTTACGAGAGGGCTAAGAACACAATGGCATGTTGGCTTGAACGTCTAGCTTCTGGACCTAGCCCTAGAGGTCGTGGTCATTAAAAATACCTAGCTATTTAGCTCTTGATCATCATCAAGTTTTTTTTCATTCCTTTCCTTTCAGTGGATACTGAGATGTTGAATCACTTGTATAATTCATACAAGACTATAGATTATACACATTAAATAAAGTATGAATGTAAATGATAAATAAAACATTTCTTTATCTTTTTAATATATATTTAATGATTTTTGATCAAAAACTACGCTTTTTATCTGTTAATGTATGTTTCTTTAAGGCATGAAAATGCTTGAATGTGTGATGATATATCTATATTTAAAAACAAAACAAAAAATGCATTAATTGTTATAAAAAAAAAAAAAAAGAGAGACAAGAAAAGGAAAAATATAAATATTCAAAAGTAAGTGGTTTCATAATATTTATTAAAAGTAACGTTAAATCAATTACAAATATAATGGGTGAGTGCACATATTATTAGTGAGGTGTATATTTGAATAATAATAACTAATATCTCTTAAATAAATAACTTATTTTAAGAATAATTATTGATAAATTACTCAAAATTATATAGAGAAATTATCAAAATTAACACCTCTAAAATTTATAATAATAAAATTAGTATTCCAATAATATTGAATGTGTGTTTAAAGAAAACTGACATATTAGTCCTTTTTTTAATTATGAAAATATAAGTTTAAACACAAGAGGTGCTAGTTTTGTTATTACAAGTTTTGAGAGGTATTATTTTTGTTGTTTTTCCAATTATATATTATAATATTCTAAACATCTTCATGCTTTTCATCTTTCAGTTTTTTTCTTTTTTGACAAATATATAAAAAAGATAACATTTTATAAGCATATCATCATAAAAGAAAGTAGTTCAACTTGTAGGGTGACAACAATTTTTTTTTTTTAAATTATAAGTTTGAAATAAATCTTAAAAAAATATTTGGCTAAACAACTTTGAAGATACTCAAACTTATAAGTCTGTTTGACACAAATGTAGCTAAACTTTTATTCTCTACTGAAAGATATCTATGAAGTACTTTTACCCCAAGTATAAACTAGTACCACTAACCGTTCAAAAAAAAAGTACTTATATGTAAACGTAAATAAAGTATGGATACATTTTTGTATAGAAAAAAAAAAGTTATAGCACTTATAAATTCTTTAAAATTATAGAGCCTTTGACAATAAAAAATGACGGTTAATATCAAATTTTTGAAAGATTGATTTTTTTTTTTTAATTATTTAAAAGAAGAAATAAAGCTTGTAAAGGGAGAGATAATGGTGTTTGGATGGTGGGATCGATCATTTTTTGGGTTTGTAAAGAAAAACTGAGCATTGGTACTCTACCTCTTAGTTCAAATTATTGATAATCTAAAAATACAAATTGAAATGTGTAAAAGAAAGAAAAAAGAAGGTCATTTTCGGCCTTCTTATTTTCTCGCTATGATTATGGCATGCTATAGCTAGGACAAACAAATAATTCCTCTCTTTTGAGCATATCATAATATTTTGAATTGTTTACTTATTTTTATAAGATATTGTACTAATTATTAAAACTTAAAAAAGTAGAAAATAATAAGTATAACACTAATCATTGCAAAAAAAAAAAAAACACTAGGGTAATATTTTTTTTATCAGAAAAATTCAAAATAAACTATTTACTTTTGTAATGCTACATTTAATTTAGCTACCTAAGAAGATAGTCTAAATCACACCGAAATAAATTGTGGGCAAAATTATTCTTGTTATTTTAAGCAGTGATATATAATGTCTTCTATATTTTATTTTAAATTTTGGAAAAAATTTAAGCTAAGAACCTTTAAAAGAAAACAAAAGAGTCTTATATTATTGAGAAAATTATATTTTTAATAGATATCTTTTACTTTTATTTTTTAAGAAGTTATTAGGGAAAAAGTGTATGCATACATTAAAAACAATTTCAAAATTTAAGAAATCAATAGTTACCATATTTATTTTTGATATATATATATATATATGTGTGTGTGTGTGTTGATAAGATTTTATTAAAAGAAAGTGGAATAATTTTCACATTCCGTTAATCTAATTTAATAGTTAACAATAAATTGTTTGTTAATAAACAATATGAAAAAAGAGTACAAAAAGAGTAGTTATTGTATTAAATTATTGGTATTAAAAGCTTCCTTAATATTATAAATTTTTTTAACATATTTGTATATTAATTTTTTTTTAAAATAAAAGACAAGATATGTCATTACTTTCATTATTCAAGAATAATGGGTAGCAGAATATGTCTAAATTGCATCTTAGACCTGCTGTTATTTGATGGGACATTACAAGTACGTTATTTATTGTAGAAGGGTTTTGGAAGTTCATTTAGCAATTTTATACCAAATTTGCGAGGGGTAAAATTCATATTTTTAAAAATATTTATTATTTTCTGATGCTGTAAATATTTAAATAATTTTTTTTTTCACAATTACATTTTAGTTCATCTTCTTGCAAGGAATATTCTTAGTAAAAAAAAATTATACTAAATTTTTATTTACATATTATTTTAAATTACAAATGATTCATTTTTTGATAAAAAAATTACATATGATTTCATTATATTATTGATAAAAAATTACTTAAATAACATAATCATAAATTAATCATTTTTTATTTACATTTATCATATTAATTACTCATTCTTCCAATCGAAACCCCTTGATAATGTTACTCAAATTTTTAGAAAAATAAAACAAATACAAAAAATATCAATTAGAAACATAATTGAAGTATATAATAAATAATTGTGAATAATTTTTCTTTCCGACGACGTCAATAAGTGGTAAAACAATTTTTACTATCGAACTGCAAATTGAAAAATTAATAATAACTCTTTTCAACATTTAATGTGAAAGAGAGAGATCTATACTAAAATGATAAAATGAAAGAAAGTCCATAATAAACTACTATTAAAAACATGAAAAGATAAACAAAAGTAGAATAAATAATGGAAAAAATGAAATGATTGATCAGACTAAGTAATAAAAAATCATTTTCAGTATTGATAAATAAATTATCCATATGAATAGATATAAAATAATAACAATAAATTTATAAATTATCCATAAATATTTTTTTAAATGAATCATTTATGATTTAAAGTAACAAGTAAATAAAAATTAAATATAAAAAATATTAGCAACTTTTATTTGTTATAGGAAGATGAACTACAGAATATTTGTGAACAAAAAAAAAAAAACTATTTTCAATATTTATTGTTGTCATTTTTAGTAAAAAATTAAATATTTTTAAAATACTAATTTTACTCCATCAAAATTTGGTCTGCAAATAGATTATAGTCACCCTTTTACAAAAAGTAACAGACTTATACTATCACACCAAATAATAATGGTTCTAAAATATAAATGCACTTTAATTTGTCAAAGTTTAGATTATTTTAATACACATATCTTTTATTGTTAAATACATTTTGTTTTTATATATTACCTACTATGTTTTATGTTTAAAATCTTTATTGATTGTAATAATGTAGTTTTAAAATAACATTTAATATCAATAACTTAAAATATAGAAGCCAGCAGAGTAATATTGCCAGAAGACTTTGCGGCTGCCTCGTATTCATCTGAAGTCTATGAGAAGGCGAAGCAAACCATGACACTTTGGCTTGAGCGCTTACCTACGGGACCAAGCTCCGGTGGCAAGGGTCACTGAGACCATTAATTACAGCGGGAGTCATTGATGCCTACATAACACAGAAACATACATAATATATACTTTTATGAATTTCTTTGTTTCTTTAATGTGATTAATTTAGAGGGTAACTATGTATTAATGTAATGTAATTAATAAAAGCAATATACGGATCTATATTCATGATATATATTTATTACTTGAGATCTTTTCAATAGCAAAACATCCGTACTGCTTTTTTAATGAAATAGAAGAAGCTGTAGACGATTGAGACAACAAGGCAAATTAATTAGTTAATTTTGATCCCCTGCTTTTAGTGTTCCTTTTTGTTTGCTATACAAGAAGATAAATGACTCGAACATCATGTTATACATAAAAGAATAATTGTTAAATCATGATTATTACTAATGAACATGTATTCAAATGTTGTTTATTTTTAGTGCATGTTTATATTTGACCATAAGTTAAAAATTTTTTTGGTCAAATTTATATTTTTACAATTAAAAAAATGACTAATATGTCATTTTTCTTTGAACATTCATCCAATTAGAATTGAACGACGATAATTTAGACTCGTTTAATATTAAACGTTCAAATTGAATATTGAACGTTCAATATTATTGGGGTGTTAGTTTTGTAACTATAAGTTTTAGGGTTGCTATTTTTGATAATTTCTCAATATATTTTTTTTTTTTTGCAATTATCAGAGCTCAAATTTATCATCTGTCTCTTAAGACATACATACCATCATGCTAATGAATATTGGTACATAAATTAATTAAGATGTCAAAAATAGGTACTATGGAAGAGGTTTAGAAAACAAAGAAAACTCTTCATAAATTAATCTTATTCCATGCCTCTTCTAATGACTCTGTCCTTTTTTTTACCAAATCAGGGGTAGTTTTATTCATTCACACTTCCCGGTTTAGAGCATGTAGAAGTCATGGAAGCACTTCTTTTATCCAGTTTTCAAAACAGTTATACTTACGAACATAACGAGCAAGATGATGTACCTGATTAATTTTATTTTAAAACTGTCCATAATACGCACGGAAGAAAAGAGCTCAAGGGGCAAGTGATTTAAAAAAAAAACGTAAACAAAGAATAGAAAAACTCCAAAAGGTCATACTTTCAAGTGTAGGATTTATATTGACAAAAAAAGGGG
Organism: Elaeagnus macrophylla; assembly: GCA_029378325.1. Taxonomy (NCBI): domain Eukaryota; kingdom Viridiplantae; phylum Streptophyta; class Magnoliopsida; order Rosales; family Elaeagnaceae; genus Elaeagnus; species Elaeagnus macrophylla. The sequence goes on from JARDWI010000148.1 coordinate 148,684, forward strand.
TAGGATTTAATGTCATCACCCATTAGTGTTAAAAGGAAAAATCTTTATAACCCGAATGCTTTTCATACCACTAAATTCCAACAATTTTGTTAATAACTACACTACTCTGTGTGCTGGAATTCCAGACATTCAATATGCCCATGTAAACTACATGTTTTTAAGCTATAAGTTTATTGACCACTAAATTCCTTTTTAGAAATAAAATAAATATTTTATTAATTGTATGAGACCCACTTAATTTATTAGCTAGATTCATGCATGACAAGCAATATAAAATATGTTTAATTGCACTGTATAACTCTTCAAAGAAGCTTTATTTTTGCCTCCTCCCAGTGCTGCAAATATGCATTTTATATACAATAAAATAAAAATATGCTAAAAATGCATTGCATGTATACTTTTTTATAAAGTCAAAAACATGTGCCTTTTTAGGGGTTACAAGTTAAATTATATTAATAACTAAGTCATCTAAAAACTAAAAAATATAAAATAAATGTTTTCTTGAAAGGGTGACTTACTCTCTTGTAAGAGTTACATAGTTGATTAGAGGATTGAAACTGTGTTAGTTGCCGTGGATGTAACCTCCACATTTGAGGAAGAACCACATTAAAAAATCTTGTGTTTTTTCCTTCTTTACATTGTGCTTTATCATTTTCTTGATTATCAATTATCAATATTGCGAAGTTAGTGAGTAAGGAGTTGAATAGGTGAGAAATCGAGTGATTGTTTTGACAATTAATGGTATCAGAGCCATCTTCAGGAGGCTGAGGAGATTGAATCACAAGGATATATTATGTTGCAATTAAAGACTCAGGGTAATCGAAGGAATTTTTCAATTCTCAAAGTTTCTTATATTCACTTTCTTGAGGATAGAAATCTCATAAAAACAAGTATGACAATTACTATGTACAAGATTGAGAAATTTGGAGAAGGAAGATGAATAATATATTGATTCAACAAGAGGTGAATTTTGCAATTGATGAAGTTTTTCCTATTGAAACCAAAGAGAAGGACAAGAAGAAGTTGTTAAAGAAAGCTAGTAATTACACAGAACTATATCTAGCTAACATTGACTATGAAAAATTTAAGATTTGAAAGATGCTAATGATATTTAGGAAGGATTAGGGACAATGTATGATCATAAGATGTTGTCCAATAAGATATTCTTGAAGGAGAGGCTTTTTGGTTTCAAGATGGATCGAATGTACTCCCTCCAGTACAATCTTGATCAGTTCAAGATTATAACTGCCCAATTAAAAAATTTGACAAGAAAATCAGGCAATAATTTTGCTAAACAGTCTACCCGAGTCTTACAATGAATTGAAGACAACAATCAAGTATGGGAGAGAAGAACTCAAGTTGGATTTGGTTGTTTCATCTTTAAAGTTCTAGGAAGTAGATCATAAGAAGTTCAAGAAAACTACAAATACTAGTAAATTGTTGATTGTTAGAAGGAGACCAGAAAATAGAAGTGATGTGATGAAAGGAAAAGGTCAATTCATATCAAAGTCCAAAAATAATAAATATCTCAAATGCTTTATATGCCATAAGGAAGGTCATTTTAAGAGGAACTATCCCATAAGAAAAGGAAGGAATTTCAACTCAGATGGAAATGGGAGTACTATAGACGTAAGCATAGTTACTAGGTGGTATGAAATTTTTGATGTGTTAGCAGGCACTACTGGATAATTTTAATGTTGAGAAAACTCAATGATGAAACAATAAATATGTTATTTGATGTGACATATGTGCCAGATTTGAGAAGATATTTGATAATTATAGAGGCATTGGATGTTGCAGGTTACTCAATCATGTTGGAGCAACGTGCCTTGAAGGTGCTAATGGGATCTTTAATTGTTTTGAAAAGAATAAGACAACATGGACTCTACAATCTATAAGGTAAAATGCTAATTGACCATTGGAGTGCCATGAATACCTCAACAGACAATGTCACAATTCTCAAGCATAAAAGATCGGAGCATATTAGTGATAAGGATCTTATCATGGATCAACTCTAAAAACAATGTGTACTAGAAGGTGATTAGGTTACAACAATTGGCATTTGTGAGCACTACATATATGGTAACAAAACCAAAGTGAAATTTGGCACTAGTAAGCATACAACAAATGGGATCCTAGATATTACATTCATGCAGATGATGAGTGCTCGAAAAGCACTAATATTTCGTGATTAATTGTGTTTAATTGTTTAAAATATAGATTTGTTATGATTGTTTATTTGATTATTTTCATAAATCTATCCATTCGAAGTTACGGGTATATTTTAGTGCATTTCAGGTGTTTTTAGCATCAAATGAGTCAAATAATGAAAACATGCAAAGACGGAACACTTATGGCTCTTGGATCACGAGTTATGGGCTAAACAAGACAAATATGTAAGCCTTACATAACGAGCCATCACATATGTAAGGGGGTAAACGTGAAGAAATTGAAGACAACGCGCTCCGTGGCGAGGAAAAGTCATGCCGCGGCGGGGAGCTCTCGGGTTTTTACATTATTTCCAGAATTTGTGTTGCGCCGCGGCGGGAAAAATGCATGCCGCGGCGCGCCTATTCCTATGGCAATCAGGATTTGTGTAAACCCTTACATCTATAAATACCCCCTTAGAGCCCCCCTTACAGAAGAACTCGAACAACTTGTACACAACTTTACACATTATAATTTTGCGACCAAACACTACATTCAATCAGCTTTGGGAGCTTTGCTACACTCAAACGAAGCGAGAGAAACCATTCTAAGGATCTAAGGAAGCCGTCGACAATCGAAGATAAGCTTTTGGAGAAGAACGCTATCCCATTCATAAGCGGTATTTAGATCTAGGTTTTCTTTGGTGTTATAGAATTCTATTTTTCTTCTTTTTTCGTTGGAGTGTATGTTTATATTTTATTTGTCTATGAATATTAATATGAACATGAGTGGCTAATTTCATTATGAATGTTTAGTTTGTGTTGCCATGTTTGCTAGAACTGTGTATGGTGTATATTTTATTGATTTAATATAAACAAATTACTTTTTGATTAAGAGCATGTTTAGATATTTAATTATGAATTATCATGGGCCAATTTGAGATTCGTAGTTAGGTTAAAAGATCTTAGAATTTAGTTATAGGAACGTCACCTTAACTTTATTCCGAAACACTTAATCAAAGCTTCAATTTAGTGACTTAGTCATAGCATTAATTTGATTGGCATGTTTTTCCTTGGGCGTAATTTGATTACTATTTGATTTACCCCGATTGAAGGCAGTTAATTAGTTAATCAACAAAGAGATTTACCTCGACCGCAGGCAGTCTCATAATTAAAAGGAAAGCCGGTAATTTTGTTTATATAGAACGTTCATGTTATTTCACCATACCTTTTCGATGCAAGCATGGTCAACCAAGCTCAACGTCCATACATCCTCCATTGATCTTCAAATATATCTGAATTGATTGTTAAATTGTAATTTTGTTTTCGTTTAATTGCTCGTACTTTGTTCCCGTTACAAATCAAACACCTTTTTACAGTTTTTCTAGCTTCAGGATTCTAGTTACTTAGAGTTTTAGTTTTACTAGGACTCTATTTAATTAGTGTTTTATTTTCATTAGAACTCTATTTAGATTAAAAAGTTAGTTATTTAGAACCACTGCAATTCCTTGAGAGACCGAACATGAAAGTTGCTTATCACTTTACTACGAGTGATTAGTACACTTGCGAGTACACAATTTAACACATCAAGTTTTTGGCGCCGTTGCCGGGGAATTGGCGTTTTAAATAATTTTCTTTTTAACTTTTTAGAGTTTTTAATTATTTTTATTTGTTTATTTATTTTATTTTTATTTTTATTTTATTCAAAAAAAAAAATCAAAATTTAAAAATACAAAAAAATTCAAAATTCCAAAAATTCAAAAAAAAAATAGTGCTTTTAATTGCTTAATCTATGATGCTTTGATTTCTCTGTTGTTTTTGTTAGTTTTTGAAAGGTACCGTTCATAGACAACATCAATAAATTTTAAAATGCACATAATCAGGCTGGATAATGAAATCCATGAGCCAATACAAGGCCCTTTGAAGAGTTGCATGATATGACAGACATGGAGGTATGTAGCATTTGTGGTTTATATGGGCATTATGCTAATGTTTGCACTTTTGCAAGAGCAAAGAAATGTGTGTTCTTAGGATACTAAGATGGAATTAAAGGGCATAGATTTTGGGATCTAGAGTCTAAGAAATGCTTCAATAGAATAAATGAAACATTTGTTAAGAATGCTATTTATGATGATAAGGTATTTGATGCAGGTGCAGCGAACACCATTGTGCCTATTTCAATTGAGAGGGAGTCTCACACTGAACAATCAAGTCCGGGAAAATTAAAACTATACAGGCTTAAGATGTCCAAGAAGAAATTGATGGAGCTGAAGTTTGTTTAACTAATATGGACACTGAGAACCCATCATTCAATGAACGTGAAAGTGTTATAAGATCTGGTCATCAAGACCTTGAGAATTATACACTAATAAGAGACAGGGCAAGAAAAAATCCAAACCTCATCATGAGATATGGTCATGCTAACCTTATTGCATATGCCCTTTTAGTTAGTGAAGACATTCACAAGAATGAGCCAAAATTTTTCGCTAAACCTCTGTCCAATGTACATGCAAAGTAATGGGAGGCAACGATGATTGAATAAATGAACTCACTTTCTAAAAATGGTACTTAGGTACTAGTTAAGAAACTTGCAAGAGCTAGGTTGGTTGGTAGAAAATGGGTGTTCAAGCTAAAAGAAGGGATTAAAGGGGTTGAGTTAGTATGATAAAAGGCAAGGGTTGTTGTTCAATGCTTCTCCCAAAGAAAAGGTATAGACTACAATCAAGTTTTCTCACTAGTTTCTAAATATACATCAATCAGGATACTTCTTTCTTTGGTTACTCAATTTGGTCTTCACTTAAAGCAAATGGTGCATTTTTACATGAGGAGATTGAAGAAACAATTTACATGAATAACCCAAGGGCTTTGAGGTTAATGAAAGAAAGGATGAGGTGTTTTGTTAAGAGATCATTGTATAGTTAAGCAGTCCCCACGTCAATGGTACAAGAGGTTTGATAATTTCATGATGAATTTAAATTTTCGAAGATATGAGTATGATGCATGTGTATGTTTCAGAAAAGAAAGTTGTAACATCCTATTCCTTACATGAAACTAAAATTTTAGTCAAACTTATAATTCCAAAACTTTTATGATCATACCCTCAATATTTATAAAACAAAATTTACCAACTTAAATTCAAAAGTGAAGATGTTTCAATAATCAAAATATATTTAAATTAAATTTTGTAAATTTGAACAAAATTACTAAAATACCTCTAACTCTTAAAAAAAAAAATTTGTACAAATTAGGGCACAAAAATATTTTAATAATTTAATGAAACATGTATTATATATATATATATAAAGTAATAATAATAAGAAAAGAAAAGAAAAATTGAAGGACACATGTCCATCTTTTTGTTTGCTACGTAGGGGATATATATCTATATATTGATTAAATGAATTATATGGATAATTATTGTTAGAAAATTTATGAGGCAGCTGCTTTTGACGAGTGTTTAGGAGCTCCTTGTGGCAGCACCTAAGCTGCTTTTAGCTGGATGAAAGAAACCACGTGTAGTGGTTTTGAAGCAATTGGGAATAAAAGTGATGTTTCCCTTTTTAATCTAATATGCTGCCCCTTACTTCTTTTAACAAGAGAAAACAAAAGAAAACAAAGCTTTTAACCAGAGAAAACAAAATAAAACAAAGGGGAGAAGGAGAAGAAAGAAGGTACAAGGAAGAAAAGAAGAGAAGATAGGTATTAGTTTTGTTTTCCTTCTTATACTCTTCAATCCATTTGGTTCATTATTTAAGTTTTCTACCCAAGCTATACTAATATTTGCTTAACTAATACAAATTCCAGGACAATTTTACTAGAAATCCTATTACAATATGAACTATATTTTGTGATGTTCTAAATTTTTTTTTTTATATAACAATGTTTCTCCGAAAGTTGAAATAAAAACTGAGAATCTTCCTCAAATAATTAGGGTGTGTAAATTATATTTCTAAAAATATCTGAATCTCTAGTTTATCAAAAAATTTACGGTTCGTAATTCAGAGTTTTCTACACAAAGTTATACCTAATTAAATTAAGGTTGTTTTCTGAAACACGAACTGCAAGAACTCTTGGTATTTTTGATATTTGAAATGGTTATAAAATTTGGATTTGAGAAAATTATATCTTTTTTTAAAGCTTGATGTGTCTAGTTTTATAAAAATTTTATAGTTTTTCATTTAGATATTTCTAGGCAGATTTATGCTGGTTTAACCAAGGATGGGTCAAGTGAAATGGGTGCTAGAAAATCCAATCATATTTTTGTTAATTAAAATAGTTCTACTAATTGAAATTGGAAGTTTTATGTCTTATTTTAAAGCTTAAGATGTCTAGTTTAATATGGATTTTACGATTTGTTATTTCGAGTTTTCTAAACAAATTTATAACAACTTAACTAAAGCTACGTCTTGTTGCAATTTTGGTGAGAAAAATTGTTTGAAAGTAATTAGTTTCTACGGATTTGAAAGGGGTTATATATGATAATTGAGTGTGTAATAACTTATTTTAAAATTTGAAATGTATATTTTTCGTATGTTTTTACAGAAATAAATTTAGACATTTTTACCAAAAGTTATATATGATTATACAAGGGTAGGTTTAAGAGTACCCTAAAACTATTTAGAATGCAATGATCAAAATCAAATAACTATCAACATCCACTATTTTATAAATGTTAAAGTAGCTTTCAATTTGAATTAAATAAGCAAGTTATGGAATTATTCTTATTCTGACACAAGTGTGGTTATTTAGGAAGAGTTGAGCACATAAAACCTACAGAACACATTGAGGACCATTAGAGACATTTTATTGCGAGTGGATACTTAATTATTTCTAAAGCATGTATAGCATTCAGGGGCGGATGTATAAAGCCCCGGCCAATTTTTTTGCAAAAAATTAATTACGTGTATATTTTTAGCATTAAATAAATATTTTATTTGTAGTAATATATTGTGTCTAATTTTTATGTACATACTTTAGTATATATTAACAATATTTAATAAATACGTGGATAAAAATGACATGAATTGTAAATAAAGTGGTTAAATATATATATATTTTTTCCATATATTTGATAACTATTAGTAACAAAAATAAAATTATAGTAGTATACTACAAAAAATTCTTCCTAAATGTAAAAATCCAAATAATGTTTAAATATTTTTAAACTCAATATTACAAAAATAAAATTAAAAAAATAAGTATATGATAAGCTTCATATTAAAGTTTATTAAGTTTATGTTTATTATATTTTAGTTCAATCAAAATTTTAACTTTATCTGATATTATATTATTTGATATTTTATTTTAATAATCTTTTAGAATTTATTTGAAATTTTTTTATATAAAAATTTTATTATTTTTATTATTATTAGTCATTCTAACACATATTTTTAAATATAGTCTCAAGTTTAAAATTATAAATCATATTTTACTTTTTACATTTTTATATGATTATTTTAGTTTTAATGTCTATAAATCTTAATATATTTGATTGAGCTTTTTATTTGCTTAAATTTTTTAGTTAATAAATTTATTTTATTCATGAATGATACTAATATTTATTAACTTATTATATTTTTGTTTAATTTTTGTTATAAGTTAATTATAATGTGTTAACTCTATATTTTTATTATAATATAACATGAAAAAATTTAGTGTTAAATTAAGTATAATTTATTATAACTCTTACTAATTTTTTATTTTGTATATATAAAAAAAAAATTAGCCTCCTGCAAAATTTTTTCTAACTCCGCCCCTGATAGCATTGTTTTGAAAAATATTCATGTTCAAGTAAATCCAATGTATACAAGTTGCGCATAGATGAAAAGTGCATTCATGTTAACTAGTGTTAGAAAAATATATGTCAATTTCAATGTACTTCAAGAACTTTTACACCATGAGAATATATTTTATTTTTGTTAATAGAATCAATCAAGTAAATGAAAGATAAATTGCAAACAAGCTATGATTAAATCAATTTTTTTAATTATACTAATTTTTGTACAAGCTTGCAAATTCCACAAATATTTTACAGTTGTCAGAATACTTCCCCTTATGTATTCATGAAAGTTGGCTATACTTAGCATTCAGATATGCTGTGACTTGGTAAGACATCGTGATTAACAGATTTGGTCCAGTTCAGTTTACTATGATGTTTACCGACTAAGTATGATATTACAAGTTCAGTATCATAACAAGTTCAGTTAAGTCAGTATGCATATGACTCATGTATCAGCAAAGCCAACTGAGCCATTTTATGGCATGTATAAGCAAGTTCCCCATATGAGTAGTTGAGAGCTAGCAATAGTGCTAAATGTCTCCTTCGTGTGAGATTAATTTCACACATGTGTAGTTGAGAGTTAGTGCAAATGCTAAATGTCTCCTCCGTGTGCGATCAGATTTTCAAGTTCTCTTGGCAATAAAAATACATTTCTCATGGTTATATACTTTATTCATATACTGATCATAGCATTATTATATTTTAAAGATCCGTAACATATATTTTTATCAGAATATTATTTCATTATGTCATAAGTATGTCATTCATAGTTTTCACATGTATCAAATTACAGTTATTTTATGAAATTCATGTTATGCATGGATGAGTACATTAATTATCATTAAAACTATGTATAGAATATTGTCATCAACATATATTTATATATCATGATAATTCATAAACATTTCATATGAAGTGACATGAATATTACATTATTTTATAAAACTTATCCACTCACTGAGCTCTCAAGCACACCCTTTATATTATTTTTCTCCCCCAAGTAACAGGTTTTGAGGCCACATCACGTGAGTTCAGAGGCTTAGGATCCATCTATTGTTGTGCAGTCTAGGTTGTTTTTTTATTTATCTCCTTTACAATTTTTATAGTGTATTTTGAGCAGTTATGTTTTGGACAAGTGAACAAAAGTCTTATGTAGTGTATAGTATGTATCTGACAATGTATAGTTATACTTGGCCATGATCCACTTTCTGGTTATGTAAAGTTAAATGAGGTTTGCTGGATAGTGAAATTTTATATATTAGAACTGTGATCATTTATTGCAGGAAAGATAATTGAATAACTAGAGGAAACTCTGCCCAAAGTTTTACAAATTTCTTACACAAAATTTTCATGTTAAGCTAAGGTCCATTTAGAATGTTAGTTATTAATTATTATGTTTTCTCAGGACATGTCACATGCTCTAGTGTTGAGCTGAGGCGGGTCCTGACAATTTGGTATTAGAGCAGGTTGAGTCTGTTATGTATAGATAGATATTAAGTTTGATAGTATCTACTTATTGATGTTTCCTTTGTTTTACAGTTTAGATAGAAGTATGCCTCCGCGTGGCCGTGGTCGTGGACGTCCTAAGAAATCTCTCCAAATTAGACCAGCAGCTATTAAGAGCGATGACAGTGACACTGACACACATGTAGAGTTCATAGCAGAAGCACATGTTCATATACCACCAGTACATGCTGACCCGTTTGGGGTACCACGACACCTAAATATTGCACCAGATTTTCCAAATGTAGAAAATGTTGCTCCTCGTCAAGAACAAGACTCTATTCGTGATCTGACTCATGTTCTTACAACTCTATTAGAGAATAGAAATCAAAATCCGATTGATAGAGATTATAAGATTGAGCGTGCTATCAAGCTTGGTGCTACAAGATCTTTTGGTACCTTAGATGCATCAGTTGTAGATGAATGGATAACCAAGATTCAAAGAATATTCACTGTCATGGTTTGTCTAAAGGATCATAAAGTTTTATTGGCATCATACTTGTTGGAAAGTAGTGCTTATCGTTGGTAGGCTTCTTTTCAAAGACAACATATTGACCCTACAAATATTACTTGGGCTAATTTTTGAAGAGCTTATGATGATTAATATTTTCCAAGTGTTTACCGTGACATGAAACAAACTAAGTTTCTGAGACTTGTTCAAGGACCTATGGGGATTGCGGAATATGAATAGAGATTTATTGAGTTGTCCCGTTATGCTCCCCGATTAGTGGAAGTGGAATCAGATAAATGCAACCAATTTTTACAAGGTATTTAGGATGTAATTAGATCCCCACTCTCCTCATCAGAGCATACTCAGTATGGGGCATTGGTTCAAGCTGCCCTTCGAGTGGAGCGTAGTATTTTAGAAGGACAACGTTATAGAGATATATAAAGACAAAGAAATATACGCAAGAGTTGGTCAGAAGGTGCCTCAAGTAGTAGACCATCAAAGAAACAATTTATAAGCCAAGGTGGGATAGGAGGTACCAAGAGTAGTTTTAGACCTCAAGATCGCACTAGTTAGAGTACCAGGTTTAGCCAAGCCATAGTGCAACAAAAAGCTAGCAACCAAAGTTAAAAGTCAAAGCCTTTTTATAGGCAAAGAAATCAAAATCAACAACAAAATCAGTATACTTATCCCCAGTGCACAACATGTGGTAAAAGAAATGAAGGCTCCTACAGGATGGGTAGTGGACAATGTTATCATTGTGGTCAGTTTGGGCATATGAAGAAGAATTGTCCATCTTTTGCTTAGTTCAACAATCAGGTACAAGGGGTAGTGTCTTCTCAAGGGCAAAATACATGCACTATCAATCAAGGAGTACAACAAAGTGGGTTAGAAGCATCCACTAGTCGAGCTCAACCTGTCAACCTAAATGCAAGCCGCCAACAAGGTCAACCTGGTCGCCCTAGGACCCGAGTTAGAGTGTTTGCTTTGACCAACCAGGAAGCACAAGCATCGCCTGATGTTGTAATGGGTACGTTATCTATCTTTAATCAAGATGCTCATATTTTAATTGATCCTGGTTCAACACATTCTTTTGTATCAAGAATCTTTTCAATGCATGCAAACAAAAATTTAGAGCTACTAGAAAGTCCAATGAAGGTGGGCACTCTAGCTGGTGAGTCATTATTAGTAAGTAATGTCTTTAAGGAAAGTGTTGTAAAGATCGGTGACCTTGAGTTAAAAGCCAACTTAATTCCCCTTGCCATTTATGATTTCGATGCAATATTAGGGATGGATTGGTTAGCTACTCATCATGCCTCCATTGATTGTTTTAAAAAGGAGGTATTGTTTAGAAGTCCTAATCAACCTGAAATTACCTTTCAAGGAGAAGTCAAATTCTCCCACAGTGTATAGTATCTGCCCTTACTGCTAAGCGAATGCTCAGAAAGAATTGTGCAGCATATTTAGCTCATGTTATTGATACCCAAATGAGTGAAATGAAGTTGGAGGATATTCCAATAGTGCGAGAATTTCCAGATGTCTTTCCAGATGATCTTCCAGGATTCCCAGCTAACCGTGAGGTAGAATTCACCATTGAATTGTTACCAGGCACAACTCCAATATCACAAGCATCATACAGAATGGCAACGTAGGAGTTGAAAGAGTTGAAAGCTCAATTACAAGAGTTGGTGGATAAAGGCTTCATTAGGCCTAGTGTATCACCTTTGAGTGCTCCTATTCTCTTTGTAAATAAAAAGGATGGCACCATGAGATTGTGTATTGATTTTAGACAACTTAATAAGGTGACAGTATGTAACAAATACCCTTTACCTTGTATCGATGATTTATTTGATCAATTGAAGGGAGCAAGGGTATTCTCAAAAATTGATATAAGATCAAGATATCATCAACTTCGCATCAAGGATTCGGATGTGCCAAAGGTTGCATTTAGAAGTCGTTATGGGCACTATGAGTTTCTGGTTATGCCATTTGGACTTACTAATGCCCCAGCAGCATTCATGGATTTAATGAATCGGGTGTTCCAACCTTTCTTGGATAGATTTGTTATTGTTTTTATTGATGACATTTTGGAGTACTCTCACAGTGAGAGAGAACATGAAAAACACCTCCGCATTGTCTTGGAAATTATAAGACAAAAGCAATTATATGTAAAATTTAGTAAGTACCAATTTTGGTTAGATAGGGTGGTTTTTCTTGGACATGTTATTTCAACTGAAGGCATCTATGTTGATCCACAAAAAGTGGAAGCAGTGGTGAATTGGGAAAGACCTAAAAATGTAACAGAAATACGAAGTTTTCTTGGGTTAGCTGGATATTACCGTCATTTTGTTAAAGATTTTTCCAAAGTTGCTTTACCTTTGACCAGTCTTACTAGTAAAAATGCTAAGTTTGATTGGTCAAGTGAATATGAGGAAAGTTTCCAAGAGCTTAAAAAGCGGTTGACTTCTACACCTGTGCTTACACTTCCTTCCAATAGTGGGGGATTCTTGATTTATAGTGATGCTTCTCATCAAGGATTAGGCTGTGTGCTAATGCAAGATGGTAAGGTGATTGCCTATGCTTCTAGACAACTCAAAAGGTATGAATTGATTTATCCAACCCATGATTTGGAATTAGCAGCGGTGGTTTTTGCCTTAAAAATATAGAGACATTATCTATATGTTGAAAAATGTCAAATATTCATAGACCACAAGAGTTTAAAGTACTTATTGACTCAAAAGGAGCTTAACTTGAGACAAAGACGATGGTTGGAGTTAATCAAGGATTATGATTGTGTTATTGACCATCACCAAGGAAAAGCAAATGTGGTAGCAGATGCTCTCAGTAGGAAATCAACGATTTCATTAGCAAGCTTACAAGCAGTCCATCATTCACTACTTGTGGAATTAAGGAAATTGAATGTGGAACTATCAACAGATCATTCAGGAGTTCTACTTTCAAGTTTTAGAGTGAGACCTGTTTTGATTGATAGAATTCGTGAATCTCAACCACAAGACTCCTTTTTGTTAAAATTGAAGGGCGAAATAAAAAGTGGACACCAAACAGATTTTTTAATTCGAGAAGATGGAACTATGACTTTCAATAATCGATTATGTGTACCAAATGTTGAAAGCTTTAAGAGAGAAATATTAGATGAAGCACATAGTTTAGCTTATGCTATGCATCCGTGTAGTACTAAAATGTACCGAACTCTCAAGGAAAATTACTGGTGGCGTGGAATGAAACGAGAAATTGCAGAATTTGTAGTAAGGTGTTTAATTTGCCAGCAAGTGAAATTTGAGCATCAGAAACCCGCTGGACCACTTCAGCCACTTCCTATTCTTTAATGCAAATGGGAACACATAACAATGAATTTTCTCTACAGTCTTCCTCGTACCCAATGTGGCCATGACGAGATATGGGTAATTATGGATCGTTTAACCAAATCTGCACACTTTTTGCCTGTTAAACAAACATTTCCATTGGTAAAACTTGCCAAACTATATGTGGATGAAATTGTGAGATTACATGGAGCTCTAGTATCTATTGTTTTTTATAGAGATTCAAGATTTACTTCTCAATTCTGGTCTAGATTACAAGATGTTATGGGAACAAAGTTATGCTTCAGTACTGCTTTTCATCCTCAAAATGACGGACAATCGGAACGAACAATTCAAACCCTTGAGCAAATATTACGCGCTTGTGTTTTGCAATTTAAGGGTAATTGGGATGATCATTTACCATTAATGGAGTTTGTATACAATAATAGCTACCATTCGAGCATTGAGATGGCTCCATATGAAGCACTATATGGTAGGAAATGTAGAACACTTATATGCTGGGATAAGGTAGGTGAAAGAAGAATTTTAGGCCCAAAGTATATAGAAATACTCACTGTTAAAATTCAAGTAGTCAAGGCAAAATTGAAAAGCACAAGATAGACAAAAGAATTATGCAGATAATAATATTAAGGAGTGTGAATATAAAGTTGGAGATAAAGTATTCTTAAACTTATCACCATGCAAAGGTGTTGTTCAATTTGGGAGACGTGGCAAGCTAAGCCCGCGTTACATTGGTCCATATAAGGTTACCGAGAAAATTGGTCTTGTGGCATATTGTTTAGCTCTACCACCAGAACTCTTTAGGATCCATGATGTATTTCATATTTTAATGCTTCGTGGATATATTTCAGACCCGTCGCATATCATTGAACCTTAACCAGTTCTAGGAAAAGAAAATTTGACATATGAAGAAAAACCAGTGAAAAAACTTGATCATAGACAACAAGTGTTACGAAACAAAACTATTCCATTGGTGAAAGTGTTATGGAGAAACCATGCAGTAGAAGAGGCAACATGGGAATCTGAAGATCAAATGCGCACTCAATACCCTAATTTATTTAACCAAAGTATGTGAATTTCGAGGACGAAATTCTTTAAAGGGGGGAGAATTGTAACATCTCATTCCTTACACGAACTAAAATTTTAGTCAAACTTATAATTCCAAAACTTTTATAATCTTACCCTCAATATTTATAAAATGAAATTTACCAACTTAAATTCAAAAGTGAAGAGGTTTTAATAATCAAAATATATTTAAATTAAATTTGTAAATTTGAACAAATTTCCAAAATGCCCCTAACTCTTAAAAAAAATTTAAAAATTAGGGGACAAAAATATTTTAATAATTTAATGAAACATGTCTTATAAATATAAATATATATATAAAGTAATAATAATAAGAAAAGAAAAGAAAAATTGAGGGACAGATGTCCATCTTTTTATTTGCTACGTAGGGGATATATATCTATATATTGATTAAATGAATTATATAGATAATTATTGTTAGAAACTTTATGATCATTGCATTATTATATTTTAAAAATCAGGAACATATATTTTTATCAGAATATTATTTCATTATTTCATAAGTATGTCTTTCATAGTATTCACATGTATCAAATTACAGTTATTTTATGAAATTTAGGTTATGCATGTATGAGTACATTAATTATCATAAAAACTATGTACAAAATATTGTCATCAACATATATTTATATATCATGATAATTCATAAATATTTCATATGAAGTGACATGAATATTACATTATTTTATAAAACTTATCCACTCATTGAGCTCTCAAGCTCACCTTTTATATTATTTTTCTCCCCGAGGTAATAGGTTTTGAGGCCACATCACGTGAGTCCGAAGGCTTAGGATCCATCTATTGTTGTACAGTCTAGGTTTTTATTTATCTCCTTTCCAATTTTTATAGTGTATTTTGGGCAGTTATGTTTTGGACTAGTGAACAAAAGCCTTATGTAGTGTATAGTTATACTTGGCCATGAGCCACTTTCTGGTTATGTAAAAGTTAAATGAGGTTTGTTGGATTGTGAAATTTTATATTTTAGAACTGTGGTCATTTATTGCAGGGAAGATAGTTTAATAATTAGGGGAAACTCTGCCCAAATTTTTACAAATTTTCATACACAAAATTTTCATGTTAAGCCAAGGTCCATTAGAATGTTAGTTATTATATTTCCTCAGAACACGTCACATACTTTAGTGTTGAGTTGAGGCGGGTCCTGACAAATGCAGTGGAAACATGGCTTATCTACTTCTGAATGTAGATGATATGATACTGGCAAGCAAGGATATTGGTGACTTGATACCTTTTAGGCAACTTCTTAAGGCTAAGTTTGAAATGAAAAACTTAGGATGGCAAAGAAATTTTTTGAATGGAGATTTCCAGGAATAGAAAGGAATGAGAGCTATTTGTAACTCAATTTGGTAATTTAAAGAATATATTGAGGACGTTTGGGATGTACACATCCAACCAGTTTCAAAACTGCCATAGCTCCACATTTTAAACTCTTCACAGGAAATTCTCCAAGCACTAAAAAAGAAAAGAAAGAAATGTCAAGTGTGTCATACTTAAGTGATGTTAGTAGTACGTATCACAAAAGGGACCAACTAACTTTTAAAGATATTGCAAAATCCTCCTCATGAGATTTCCTGAAAAATGGTAAATAAAATTTGGATAAGTGATACCACTAAAAAAATAAACTCACAATACAAGATATATTAAACAATCACATACAACAAACAATTTATTTAAAACAAACAACTTGCCAATGCTCAAGTTTTCAATATGAATGTTGTAATGCATGTTCAATACTCAAACAATAAACTTTGAAGATCATATTTCATATAATGTCGTAATTCATAACAAAACATACAAAACTTGTCTTTCTTAATATGTCGTTACTCATGGAAAAACACTGAAAAACAATTTTTCTCAGTATGTCATGACTCATAATAAAACTTTTTAAAACTATATTTTTATAATGTTGTGAACTTTATCGTATGAATGGTGGAGCCAATACAGAATGTCACCTATCAGCTACCAAAGTAATAAATCAACTGTTGGTGATTAGCACGTATGAAAGATAAGTACAAGTTAGTCATAAAAATTATAGGATCAAAGTTAGAATTTGATAACAAATTCTCATATGCAAAAATATGTCTAAACCATATGGTAAAGAACCAAATGTCCTTGGGTACCCAAGAGAACCTCTACCACATGACCCAAAACAAATACAATATACTCCCAATCAGAGTCCAATCATAACAATGGTCAAAAGCATTCTATCAAAATCATTTTCAAAGATTTGTTTGTTATTAAAGTCGAAAGCATAATTCAAAACATGAGGATTCAACATCAAAAGTTTTGAATGTCACGCATGTGAACATGCATATACTAGATAACCAATAACAAATTATGCAAGTACAAAGCACATATACATACAAAAATGAGATCACACTATCTATTTAATCATAACAATCACAAAACAAAACATATAAATGAGAATAACCTTAAAACATCCATACATAAAACAAACAATATTTAATATTATAAGTAGGTTTAATCTACTTACATAATATATGCTTAAATTCGGATCAGAACCATATTAACGTCGGTCCAAGCTTTAGCCTAAATGTACAATTGCATGTAAGTCAAATCCCTATGAAACTTCATATTGTCTCAACACAATAACTCAAACAATTTTCTCCACATTAATTACTTAGCACCTACTATTGATTTCCCTCCAATTATTACATAATCCTAACAAATAATTTTGATCAATTTTTTTTATATGAGTATGGTACAAGAAATAAATTATTAAAATTACATCTCAAGTCATAAATTAGTATTCTAGTATTTTAATTGAAATAATGAAGATGGACTCATAAAAATTTCAAAAGTATATCCTAGTAGGGAAAAATAAGAAAATCCAATTTAATATCATTATCTTTAACTCCGTTAGCACATGAAAATTAATGAAATGAGGGACAATCCTTTATTTTAATCAAAAATTAATTAATGAAAAAATTATGAAAATCACTAAAAAATAATATACTAAGGCTTTATGTGGGAAATTAATTTTATTCAAAAATTAAGATGTCAAGTTTGAAATATAAAGTAAGCATATGTCAAAATAATGTTAAATATATATATATACTTATATATTGTTTGCAATTTCCAGCTTCGATATAACAACGTCAAAAGTTGTACAAAATTCGGTAGTTTGAGTTTTTCAACAAAATAAAATCTAAACAACTTGATAAATTCTGTAGCTTCAGAATATAAAAACTTTAGATCAAAAAGTGTATAAGATGTTAACCGAATTGAACCAAATTGAAGATACAAATTTTTTGATTTCTTCATACATATAGGAAAACCATATTGAAGATAATAAAATAAAATCCATGTATTTATCCAATTAATCAGACTTTTTGAGGAAGCATTCGCATACATCCCTCAATTCTAATCCCATACTCAAATTTTTATCTACTTAAAAAAAAAACACTTAACAAAGAGTCTTCTTCCATGAGATTTCTCCTCAAGTATTTGAGTTATTAGAAAGAGTGTAATTGTTTAGCATACTGTAGAAGAAAAGAGAGGGACTATAACCTTATTTTTCGATCTCATATCCAATTTAGAATGAGATTTTAAGCTACTTCTTAATTTTAATATTATTACTTAGAATTACACTTTTTTTTTATAAATATATCCCACGCCCCTTTCCAACTTTTTTTTTTTAATCCTTCAATTAGTCTCCTACTTGAATAATAAGGAAGGTGATCGTCTTTATCTAAATCTAAAATAAGTTAATTTTCAAAACTAAAGACGTGAGTCTAGGATCCTATTCTCATGCTATCTTTTTATTATTATTATTATTATTATTGATTTTTATTTAAGTACAATCTCTTTCTATTTATTTAAAATAACATTAACAATTCATCCAGACTTCACGAACAAATAGCTCTTGAACAACCAAAACAGAAATAGAAGGAGAGAGACACGAAACTGATTGTGTTATTAATATGTAAAAATGAATTCGACAATCACAGTACAATGTTTACTCTTTATATATGGATATTAGCTATATCACGTGTAGACGTGTAGTAGGCTAAATCACTAATAGCTATATTATTCTACATGCTAGTCTACAATAACCCATCTATACTCACTATATCCAATAGCCCCCCTAAAACTGATGGTGGAGACAACACCACCTTGGGATGAAGAAACAAAAAAATAGAACGCTGCAAGGGCTTAGTAAGAGTATCAACCACTTGATCAGAAGGTAAATAATCAATCACAATCTTTCGTTGAACCACGCGATCATGAATAAAATGATGATCCATAACAATATCCTTAGTCCGAGCATGAAATACAGGATTATGAGCTAGTGCCTTAGCACTCACACTATCAGTCAACAACAGGGGAACGTCATAGGAAATATGGAGCTCATCTAACAACGACTGCAACCATATGATCTCAATTAATGCAACAGCCATGGCACGATATGCACTATCGATACTACTACGTGATACCACCTTCTTCTTAGAAGATTGCCAAGACACCAAGCATCCTCCAAAAAACACACAAAATACCCCAGTACTACGCCGGTCATTAAGACAACTAGCATAATCAGCATCACAATACACCAAAAAATTCAAAGTATTAGGCCTAGTAGCCTAGTAATTGTCAAACCATACTAAAGAGTCCCTTGAGATACCAAAGTAAGTGTTTAAGATCAAAGAAATGACTATTAGTAGGCGAGGCCATAAACTGACACAACTTATTTACTACAAACGATATATCAAGACGTGTCATAGTGAGATACTGTAAAGAACCAACTAACCTCCAATATGGTGTAGCATCAGCCAAAACAACCCCATCAGTTTTAGACAAAATAGAGCCGGAGCTCAAGCATCTCACGAATGCACTTTTGTTGAGAAAGGTGAACATAATCAGCATAGTAATGAACCTTCATGCCCAAAAAATAATGAAAAATACCCAAGTCTTTTAATGCAAACTTAATATTGAGATCATGAATCAATTAATCCACCATATCACAATTGGAGTCAGTAAGAAAAATGTCATCAACGTACACCAAACTAGAAAATAGGTAGAAGAGAACTTGAGAAACAAAGAACTGTCAGACTTAAAATTGTGAAAACTCATAGTCATCAACCAAGAACACAGCTTTTGATTCCAAGCGTGTGAAGCTTGTTTTAGACCATAGAGAGCCTTTTTAAGACGACAAACCAACCATGTTCCATCTTCAAACCCGAGAGGTTAAATCATTTATACATTCTCCTACATATCACCATTGATAAACACGTTATTAACATCAATCTATCAAATTTTCCAACCACAAAAAACAGCCAAGGTAATAACCATTCTTATAGTCGTAGTTTTTACCATTGGGTTAAACGTCTCAGTAAAATCGACACCAAACTGTTGCAAAAAACCTCAACGTACCAACCTGACTTTGTATTTATCCAAAGTATCATCAGTAAGCAACTTTACTTTGAACACCCATTTACAAGTAATAGGGTGATGTCCAGCAGGTAACTCCACCAGTTCCCATGTATCATTTGCAAGAAGAGCATCAATTTCTTTCCTCATGGCCTTTTTTCAGTTAGGCACCTTAAGACCTGCCTTGTAACTTCTAGGTTTTGAAAGAATAGAAGACTGAAGCATGGTAGACACAAGTACCTTTGGCTTAAACACTCCATCCTTGGACCGTGTACCCATGGAATGAGTGTTAGATTGCACAGAATCAACACTATCAATATCAGGTAGTTGAACAAACAGATTTAAAGTGTTAAAAAGAGAAGGATAAATATGAGCAGTCACTACCTCAAAAGAAGCATACAAAACACGCTCATTACCAAGCATATACTGAGATAAACCATCCACACTAATATCCATTTAGGAGCCATATTGCACAAGAGTGGGTGACTATGACATGCTGGGAACACACGGGTAAGAATGAGCAGAGGTATACACAGATAACTCACCACCAGTTGAGTCAAGGCACGGCACCCTATGGATATCACCAATAGATCAAATAGGTGAGCTCCTAGCACATGGTGCAAAAAGGGACCCCTCATGTGAAGACCCACTAGCTGACACAATAGCAGGTGGTAAAGTCACTAATCCAAGCACCAAAATCGAGGATGTGAAAGGAGATGCACTATTAGTCAAACAACCATTACTCTTAGCAAAAGAAAAAATATTTTCATTGAACACAACATGCCTATTTAACATCACTTTGCCTGTCTGTCGATTGAGACACAAGTAGCCCCTTTGATTTTCACAATAACCTACAAACACACAAGCTGTAGCTCTAGGCTTTAACTCATGACTATTATAAGCTCTTACACATGAAAAACACTCACATCAAAAAATTTTGAGATGAGAGTATTCTAGAGACTTGGAAAATAAGACTTCACAGGGAGATAATCCTGATAAAATTTTAGTGGGTAATTTATTCAACAAATATGTTGCAGCTTGCATAGCAAATGACCAACACACAAGAGGAATATGAGCAGCTATCCATAAAGCCAAGCCACATTTGACAATCCTCGCATGCCTACATTCCACCACACCATTCTACTTAGACATGTGAGGACATGTCTATCTATGTACAACACCTTCTTTCTTAAGTCCAATCATGAGAGGCTTAAATTTAGCACCTCCATCCATCTGAACTGCCTTTATCTTTACAACAAATTGTCGTTCCCCATATTTTTAAACAAAGCAAAAATTGAATGAGTTTAATCCTTGGAGTGAAGGCAAAACACCCAAGTGAATCTAGAATGGTCATCAACTATAGATAAGAAAAAGCTGTCACTAGATGAGACACGCTTAGGAGCTGTCCATAAGTCTAAATAAAACAGTTCAAACACCTTGTCCACCCTAACATGAGGGGCCACAAATGGTAACTTGTGGGATTTAGCACACTGGCAAGTAGAACACAACTTTTATTTAATACTACCACTACTAGCAAAATTAAAAGTAGGGTCATCTCGTTGGAGAACACTTTTAATAGTAGCATAGGAGGGATGACCCAACTGTCCATGCCAAGTATCCAAGGAAACATGAAATCCAACAGGAACACACTTACTAGAGATACCCAAATCAAAAGAACTCTCCACTTTGTACAATCCTTGAGAACTAGGTCCTTGGACCTTCACCTCCTTGGAAACCAAATCCTTGACAAAAAGAGCATACGGGTCAAATTCAATAGAAACACAATTATCTGTATACAATTTATTTACAGAAAGAAGATTGGTAGTAGCAGCAAGTGTGTGTAAAATATTTTCTAAAGAAAGATCACAACCATTAGAGGTAGATAAGCAACTAGAATCAATATTAGAAATATAAATCTTCTCACCATTTCCAAGAAGAACTCCCTCAGAGCCAAGAAAAGGAGAAGATTGAGTCAGTTGATTAGCATTAGATGTGATATGGTGACTAGCACCCGTATCCAAAATCCAAGAACACCTAGAATCAGATTGATCTTTTTGGCATGCCTAAGCAATCATAGCCGATGGAGCAAAATTCTTACCTAACAACAAATCTCTCAAAAGAAAGCAGACCGAGCCGTGTGACCAATTTTGTCACAAACCTAACACATAGATTTGTCACTAACAGCCTTCTTGAACTACTGCGTACCATTATCAAACCCTTGTTTCTGCTGATCTTGAATGCTTACTTTCTGACTTAAATCATAAATTTCCATCATGACTATTATTACTAAAACTTACAACATTGGCTTGATAAACTTGATCATACTCACTTTGATTTTGCTTATAAAGCATTCGATCATATCCTTTAAGATAATTTTGCACTGCATTAAGAGAAGGTCTTACATCTCTCATTTTAATATTTGTCACAAAGTAATTATACTGAGGTCCTAGACCCCAAAGAACATATAACAAGAAATCCTTATCACTTATTGGTTCAACCAAGAAAACCAAATAACTATTAATGGTCTTGGCCTTCAAAAAATACTGAAACACACTCATTCCATCTTTACACAGCCTTTGAAGCTACTCACGAAGTTTAATGACTCATGACTGGACATTTGAGGTGTAAGATTCCTCAAGAGCAAACCAGTGCTCATGTACAATCAAACCACTACTCAGATAGCCAAGCATACATGGCGAAACTGAATTGTAAATCCAACCCTTAAAAATATAATTCAATCTATTCTAGTTCAAGAATATTTGATTAGGAGAAGTAGAAACACCAAGATATCTCAGTGGACACAACAAAGATCCATCCAAAATTCCTTCTAACCCATACGCCATAACATAAGTCATAATATGATCCTTCCAAATTATGTAATTATTATCATCCAACGTCACAGATAGATTAACATTCATAGGAGGAGAAGAAGACAAACCTTGGGCCATTGCATCAATCATACTTGAACTAGCCAAAGTAGAAGCAAACATTGAAATATGATGTGGTCACTACTACAAAAAAGACATTTAGGGACGGTTATTAACCGTCCCTAAAGACATTTAGGGACGGTTCCGTTTCGGGTCGTAACCGTCCCGTATGCGGGCGTCCCAAAAAGTGACACTTTTAGGGACGGTTATTAACCGTCCCTAAAAGTAAAATGTAACCGTCCCTAAAAGTGGAACAACCGTCCCTAAAAGTTTTTAGGGACGGTTACTGGGACACTTTTAGGGACGGTTAATAACCGTCCCTAAAAGTATCCCAGTAACCGTCCCTAAAAACTTTTAGTTGAAGTTTTTGGGGACGGTTAATAACCGTCCCTAAATGTTTTTTTTTTTTTTTTTTAATTTCAATATTATGTTGATCTTATACAAGTAATTACTTGTAAAATGCCGAAAGAATATATATATTCAAAATCACAAGAACGACAATATTACTGTTTACATATCATACAATATAATTAGTGATTAATCACAAAATAATTGGAGTTAAGAATTCTCCAATATATACATTAAACTAAACATATAACAGACCTAGATAGTTAATTACTAACAAGTAGTAATTAATTACAAAATTTGGTCTAATTCTCAACTAAAATATTAATAACCGTCCTAATATAAAATTTGGTCTAATTCTCAACTTCGGTAGTTCATATTTTGCACCTGGAAAAAATTTATCAGAAAATTAACAACAATTTGAAAATGAAACAAGTGTGATATGAACTAAAATAATAGCCATGCATTATAAACTAGTTGCAAAAGGTTCATCATAAATTCAGGACACGCCATATTTCGAATATGTTATTTTCGTCCTAATATGGAGCAGAAGGAAAGAAAAAAAAAAAGAAGACAATATGAGTTTGGTATTAACATTATCTCCCAGCAGAAGATGGGATTTCTGTGGCTCAGGATTGACTGTTCCCTTGATGTGTGTTTGTGTTACGCTTGGAGAGGAGCACAAATAATTTTGAAAAAGAAAATGCAAAATAAATTTAGTACCTCTTTCATCATAACAAATACTCAAATCAGCAGTTTGAACGACGACTCCCGCAAAAAAAAATCTCTTAAATGAAAAGGCATGTTGAAATTATTGGAATTGCAAAACATTACAGAAACGAAAACAGTAAGCCCCCGAGGGCTTAATTATATGATAATAACAGTTTAAGACCGATACATGAAAATTAATATTGAACTTCATGCACATGTCAAAATAAGACATCATATTAAACGCAGCATTGAAGAAAAGCATGATGAAGTCATGATAAGCTCAAAATAAAAAAAGAAGAAGCAAACTTACCCATAAACCATAACAGGAATCAAATCACGGCCAGATTTTGCAACAACAGGGTCAAAACGCTCCTGTGAAATGGGAAAGACATAAAATTTTGGTAAATAATATGTCAGACAGATATGAACAAGATGTCAACATAACCATAAACAATAGACTATAAATTGAAGCAAAATTGGCAACAAAACACAATTATTGGTGAAAACACTCCCACTCGTCTGCATATCTATTGTGAAGATAACAGAAGTTGAAGGCCATTTGTAATATGCCACTGCATACTTCAAAAATGAAATAAAAAGATATATTTTTAGGTGATAACAATCAAAGCTTCAAAAGTGAAATAGCATTTGGGAATTTGATTATCCCCTCAATGAAGGGTATATGAACACTAGTTTCAGAAGCTCTTGTACTGTCAAATGCCAAATAACCCAAACACCAAACAACAGAACCCCAACAGCGCCACATATATTCTTTTCCAATAGTGTGAGATTTAATTCAGAAATACTACAAATTTTAAGACGCAAAATACACTGAGCTATATAGCTACTTCCTCTGAGCTCAGAAAAGAGGGACACATGCATAAATACACGCGTAAACAGAGACAAAGAAGCATACACTGTTCATCATACATTATATTTGAAAGAGTTAATTACACTGTGATTCCCTTAAAGGACGTTAGTTCCCAATGCACAATCAGATTATTTGGCAAATATATGCTAGCAAATCTCAGCATAAAAATTATCAAAATTATAGCCAAATAAAAGGAGGAAAACAAGGGAAAGGAACAAGAAAAATAGCAGACCTCGGGAAATAGATAACCCGCTTGTAGTTTAACCATTAGAGGTCAACATCAAAATAATCCACCAAAATGTAAAGGAAACAAAAAAAAGAGTATATATGTGTCATATGAGTGTGTATTTATATACCAGTTTGCTGTTCTTGAGGTGCAGCAACACATTTGCAGAAGTCTGAGGATTTTGCAGGAAATGCAACCTTTTGAGCTCTGCACCCATTAGTGAGTCACATAACATTATGAACAGAAACAATTCAAAAGCATGAGCCGATGTTTATTGCTATGAAAATGAAGTAAAAATAGAAGCAAATAAAATGTTTTATAAGTTAACTGTTTGTGGATTTTATCAGCGACCAAACAGATCAAAGAACACACTTTCATAAATTTAGAGATAGATAAGTAAATGTGCACAAAGCCAAAAAGACAAAGAGATTGATGCATTCCTCCCCCTCCCCCTTCTCCCAGGAAAACATATTATAAATAATTTTTACAAATTAATATTATTAAAAAAAAAACAGATCTTGGAGGGCTGTCTTCCATGCTAAAAATTATATATTAATTCATATATATATATATTGCAGGAAAAAAATGGTGAAGTGTAGCCGTCCCTGACCTGATCGGCGCGGCGAGGAGCGGGGGTGGAGAGCTACCGTGGAGACAGGGGCGGAGCCAGGAATTTATTATAGGGGGGGCTGAAGCTGGAGTGGAGTAACACGCAGGATGGCAGCAGCCGACAGGAGCACTTGGATTAAGAAAAAGTGTTGTAATTAAAATGAAAAAGAAGACAAACATAAACGAAAAAGCAAGTTATGAAAGTTAATGAATGATAGTGATAATGATAATGATATAAACTATGTACTTGAATAACTATTAACAGAGTTGTCCAACCTATAATACCAAAACAAAGCTCAATTACAACATACTGTAAACAAACATTTTGTTTATCTGGCATGATCTATATGTTAAGATCTTGTTATGCCTTTCACATTGGTCACAAATATTAAATAATAATACTTCATTAGACAATCTTCAAAATTAACTATAAATTATTTCATACAGACCACTTTCCTTTGGAGCTTTCCCACAAACAAAGACAACACCTCCTCCTTTATCTACAATGTTAAATAAATCATTCTTATTTCTACAGTAAATTTGACAACTTGTTTGGTCACCTTCAAGAAAAGCAAATGCAGAACAAGAACAATTGCTCCAACAAAGAAATTGACAATCACTAAATCCCATATTAATTGAACCCATAACAAATAATGAATCTGCCATTGTGCCATTAATCTGAGAAAAATTATCTCCATCTTTACACCTAAAAGGTATTGATGTCAAACATTTTCCTGTATTTCCACCTTGTGAATCCTCACACAAACGATGACTAACTGATGAAATGTTCCCCTTTGAAGACATAGAATACTCCTCCAAATTCCCAATAGAAGATATAACAAACCACTTAGAGACAATATGCCCATTACTATTGAAAGAGAAATAGGCTTCAGTTTTAGTAGTAAAGCGACTGAAATTGTCGTACCCATCAGAGTAATTTCGAAAATGAAACGAAATTTTCCTTCTTTCCAGAATCCAATATCCATATGAACACCAACTCCACGCCAAACAGAAACGCTTGCCCAAGTGCTATTGTCAAGCCCTAGAGTAAAAGATCCCCTGTTTGGGTTTTGAAGGCTAACCCAAGACACTAAAACTTGATTTCTAAATTCGGTTGTATTTATTCCAAAAGACCCAATTTTCATCCCGGGAAGTAAAGTGTCAGTGGGGTAATCAAAACTTTGCCATATTATTATAGAATTTTGTTCTTGTCTTAAAACAAAGTTCCTGAATCATGAAGTGTTGCAGAGCAGTTTGGATTGGTAGAAAGTGTACCTGAATTCACGAACCATGGAACTTGTCTTCGGTCAATGAGGATTAAATTCCCATCGGATCGGATTTGATTACCAGACGAATCCAAAATGGGACTTTCTTTATTAGCAACCGAAATTGGTTTCTTCTTTTTATCGGCTTTAAACCAAATTCCCAGATAGTAACCGCCAGAGAAACCATCGGTGAAAAAGCCCAGCTCGAACGCTTCACCTTCTGAAATCAGAGTTTGGCTGACTGGAGGCGCTGGGGGGGGTCGTGGGTGCGGCTGGAGGCGCTGGGGGGGGTCGTGGGTGCGGCTGGAGGCGCTGGGGGGGGTCGTGGGAGCGGCTGGAGGGGCGGGGGGGGAGGGGCTGCTTAATATTAATTCCTTAGGTTTTCCCAGAATATCGCGAGAGCTGGCCACCAGGTGCTTATAAATGACATTTAGGGACGGTTATTAACCGTCCCGAAAGGTAACACTTTTGGGGACGGTTAATAACCGTCCCTAAATGTCATTTACGGAAATTTACGCCCAACCGTCCCAAAATCCCACTTTTAGGGACGGTTCACCGAATTTTTTAAAAAAAGAACCGTCCCTGAATGTATATATTGTTGTAGTGGGTGTAAAACCTAGTGGTGGCACCGACAGCACAAGAACCCCAAGAGGGGGGATAGGTGACTGAGAATGTGATCCAGTGATAGCTTCTTTGTAACTCACCATATCTACAAAATAGCTTTGATACCATTCACCAACAAAGAGTTCTTGAACAACAAAAACAGAAATAGAGGAAGGAGAGAGAGACAAAACTGATTATGTTATTAATATGTAAAAATGAATTCAACAATCACAATACAAGCACTACTATAATTTGGTCAATATAGGACAGCTTATAATTTAGAGTGAGAAACAAATAGGACGGTCTCAAGTATATGGCCGTCGTATAAGAAATATAAGACGGCTATTACGAAAAAAATTAGGTAAAACTTTATAGGATGACTATTAGTCGTCTTAAAAAAAATTCTTTTAGGACGGCTATTAGCCATCCTATATAGTAGCCGTCCTAAAAGAATGAATGTAATTTTTTTTTACTTAGCTTTTTACTCGCATTTGAATCCAGCTCATTTTATGTCAAAATTACAATCCCTAAATTTCTCTCTCGATTTTAAACCTAACTGTCGCACTGCCACCACCCAACGCCACCTACAGGGTCTCTTTGATTCCAGACTCATGTGAAACTCATGTGCAGACTCATGTGCAGGGGCAGAGCTACGTTGGGGCCAGGTGGAGCTGCAGCCTCGGCCAATTTTTTTACAAAAAATTAATTACATGTATATTTTTAGTATTAAATAAATATTTTATTTATGTTAATATATTATGTCTAATTTTTATTTACATATTTTGGTATATATTAATAATATTAAGAAATATGTGGATAAAAATTATATGAATTGTAAATAAAGTGGTTAAGTATATACTTTTTTTCCATATATTTGATAACTATTAGTAACATAAATAAAATTATAGTCGTATACTATGTAAAAATTCTTCATATTAAAGCTTTTAAGTTTATGTTTATCGTATTTTATTTCAACCCAAATTTTAACTTTATATAATATTATATTATTTGACATTTTTATTTTAATAATCTTCTAAAATTCATTTGAAATTGTTTTATATAAAAATTTTATTATTTTTATTATTATTAGTCATTCTTATATTGTTATAAACATTTATTTAAAAATATAGTCTCAAACTTAAAATTCTAAATCATATTTTACTTTTTTATATTTTCATATGTTTATTTTAGTTTTAGTTTCAACAACTATAAATTTTGATGGGTTTAATTGAGCTTTTTATTTTCTTAGATTTCTTAGTTAATAAATTTATTGTTCATAAATGATACTAATACTTATTAATTTGTTATATTTTTATTTAAATTTTATTATAAGTTAATTATAATGTATTAACTCTATATTTTTTTATTGCTAACTCTATGTCTTTATTATATTATGACATGAAAAGTTTAGTGTTGAATTAAGTATAATTTACTGTAATTTTTACTAATTTTTTATTTTGTATAAAAAAAATTTGGGAAACAACAAAACTAGCACCCCTTAAACTTGTAATAACAAAACTAGCACTCTTTGTGTTTAAATTTATATTTTTACAATTAAAAAAATGATTAATATATTATTTTTCTTTAAACACTCATTTAATTAGAATTGAACGACGACAATTTAGAGCCGTTCAATATTTCACATTCAAATTGAACGTTCAATATTATTGGGGGTGCTAGTTTTGTTACTATAAATTTTAGGGGTGTTATTTTTGATAAATTCCTTTTTTTTAGCCCCCCATAAAAGAAATTCTGGCTCCGCCATTCTCATGTGTACTCCTACCACATAGCACCACTCACTTGTTCTGTCCGTTCAATTTGTAACACAATTGCACGTTTCTGAAAAATAATCAGTTGTAATTTCTCTCCTATTCCTTTTTTATTTATTAACTATTAGCAATATGGTTTTAATATGTACTGTTTACGATATTAGTTCCATATTCATAAATATGGAAGGGATGGGATGGTCATAAAAAAATCTACCAAATATTTACTTTTTATCGACCATAATATTTTGCCTTTTTTTGTGTGGTCATTTTGACTGTATCAACTATTTTTTTGTTTACCACAGTTCGACCATAAGTTCTATTATAGCCAATCAAAATTGGTTAGCATTATTAACAAAAAAAAAAAAAAAAAAAGGAGAAAAAGAAAAGACAGCCATGGAGTCCCTTGAAAGTCATGGAAAAAAGAAAGAAAGAAAGAAAACCATGTGAGGCTCAAGTGACGATTTTCTCCTCCTGTCCCTTAAAAGTCAATTCCCTTGAAGAAAACTATTACAAGGAGTATATGATCAAGAAATCTGATAAGACTACTCTATTAGATGCAATATTATTTAATTTTCTCAATATTAATTTATTATTTAAATTTTCAATATTTTAGATAATTTTAAAAAATTAAATTGTCCATATAATCATGAACACCAATATTCCATTTAAACCCTATTCTATTGAATATTAGTTTATTACATTTTAATTAGCAAGGAGATCCGTTAACTAGTTTTATAATGGAAATTGGTGGCCATTTGTCGACAATCATATTAGTGCATGCTGACATTGGCATTTTCTTGTAAGTGTTTTTTTATTTAGCAGAATTTAGACTATGGCCTTGTATTAAAACTGCAATATATAGGAAGCCCAGAATCATAGGTTATTACCCTCATTCTCTAATAAGGTGCTGCTATGTTTGCTATTTCTCAATAACAATGTCAAATTCCACATGCTCGGTCCATTCAAATACAAAAAACTGAAAAAAATCGAAACCATGAGGTCAATTCAAAGTTCACAACTTAGACTCAATTAACGCATGTCATAAGCATTTTTATCTTTTGTACGCCACCCCTATGTTATTTCAATAAAAAATTGCCACATATATTTCTATGTTTTTTTATGTCAAATAATTATACTTTTTACCCATCAATTGAACCTCGAACATCTATTAAATAGAAAAGAAAAAAAAATTATATGAATACAAATAACCCACCAACTCTTTTTCAAATATATATATTTTTTGTTAAATTATATAGCGTAACTCATTTACATATAAAATTTTATTTTTAACTCATCTCAAAAAAAAAAAAAAAAAAAAAACATAAATTTATTTTCCTTAGAACACAAATAAACATATATTTTTTAGTATTAGAACAAAATGAATATATATATATTTTTATAGAGAAGAGTTAAAAATAAAATTGGTTGAATAATTAGATTATTTATGCAATATATGATATATTTTTTCCTTTGTAGTTAATAAATGTTTGAGGTTATTGGTGAAGATGTGGATTGATGGGTAAGAAACATATTTGTTTAATGTTTAAAAAAAAAAAAATCATATGTGTGAACTTTTTTTGTTGAAGAGATATAAAAGAGAGATAATTTAGGACAAAAGATATAGACTCAATTTAATATGACATCCATCTCTTTTTTTAGGTAAAAAAACACATTAATCCAACAAATACATACAATATTATTTTAAAAACTTACTGTCACATTTTTTATTTTAAAAATTGATGAAAATATCATTGTTTTTTAAGATAATCAAGCTACAGAATTGATAATTAGAAAATGGGTGGAATCACTGTCTTGTGAAATAGCCCCCTTGTCAATCTGGTACATATACTATTATATCATTGGTTATACGTATGACTCGTACAAAAATAAAAAGTACATTTTGAATTCTGTACTTGCATCTGCTATTTGTCACCAAGTTGGATTTAATTTTGGTGCTTACCGACCTACGATAATAATTATTATCGAGCTAATGTTTAAACAATTAATAGTTAAAACATTTATTATTTTGAGGATAATTTTAATTAAAAAATATAGTAGAAATAAAGTCAAATTAATTTAAAAATGAAAAACTCAAATCAACACAAATTTTAGATAAATCTCAAATTATATAATAAAGTGTAATTGAATATTACAGCTGAATTTATAAAGTTGTATTCAATTAATTTTTTTTTTTTTTTTGAAAAATTAACTAAAATAACAACCCTTAAAATTTATAATAACAAAAATAACACCTTAAATTAGGATAATATTAGTTAATAT